>RXPK01004544.1:0-49748 GCA_004143645.1 Protaetia brevitarsis | reverse complement strand
TTTGTTTCTTCGACACCATTGCTAGGAATTGCGGTCATTGCTTCGAAATATTGCTGGTGCGAGTGAGTTGGATCTTTTATACTAAGAAAATTGTTATTCCACTGCATATTTTGGGCTAAAAATATCTTTAAGGAAAGTAATACATATGTTTTTGGCCCGAATTGTTTTGGAATATATTTGAATATTATTTCCGTTTATTACAAAAAATAATTTGTTGTTTTATTGGAAAATTGTATTCTTGGCATTAGGTGAGCCTACGTATTGCTGTGTTACTGACCGAATTGAAAATGCAAAAGAATTAATAAAAATGAAAAATTAAAAATTAAATTAGCTGGCTCAACGGATCAAATCTTTAAAGGCGCAAAAGAACACTTAAATAAATAAATTAAACAATTAACTCATTAACTAAATCTTATATAAAATAAAATCTACATCTGTGAAATTCTCTCGAAACATTGACAAAGGCTGAACGGAGTAACATGACAAAATATATGCAACTTAAAAAAAAAACCTCTCGAAAAACTAGGTGTCCGTCCACCAGCGTATATACAACACTCATGCATGTTGTACCTTACACTGATTGCAGCAAATGCCAAAGACGCAAGCACCAAGGAAACGCATTCTCTCGCTCCCCACCTCAAAACATTCGAAAGTACCGAAATACCCCTCATTTTACGTAGTACAACTAATTTCTCTTCTTTCTTTACTTTAATTTTCATTTTTTGGAATTTTTCTAACAGCCTTACAAAAATAAAATCTCCGCAATGATATATTAATTCACATTTTGGTATTACATTAACTCCCTACTGTTGCTAAATCGTTTATCAACACCAAATGTAGTTACATTCTTTCCGGTTATAACATCAAAGTATTAGAAGCGAGCCATTAACAGAATATATTTTTTATTACTTATTTTTGGATAATTTTTATGGAACCAAGTTGTACCTAATTAGTTTCAGTTCATATATTCTGCCCAAGTATCATTAATGAACCATTATTTTTCATGTAAACAATGTAAATGATTATTATTATCATTCTGTATTTTTCTCTTACTTTTGTCGTAAATAAAGCACACATATTTTTTTTTAACAAAATTTTAATTATTTTTGTGCTTGGCCATTAATGGCTTAATGTAGATTAGATTAGATGCTTAATATAACTGTAATTACAAAGTAAACAATTTCTTTTTTACACTATTTATTTTTAGATTGGGTTACAAACGAAAGTGCATTATTTTTATATTGCCCGCCCTTTCTATGTGCAATAATTTCCGAAAATATCAATATTTCTTTCAGTGCATAAATGAAAATACGGGCAGAACTAGCTCAGCTAATTATACCGGCGGGTCGGGAAACACAGCTTAACTACATGGACAATTTAAAACTTAAGAAGACAACTATGATTGTCGAAACGTTTCCAATTATAAGTTAATGTGAATAACATCTTAAATTCGCATTTAATCAATATAAAATTACATAACGTACTGCTGTGTGCTGACTGAATTAAATGAAATGCTAAATGAATTTTAAAATGAAAAAGAAAAATAAAATTAGCTAGCTCAACGGATAAAATTTTAAAGAACTATTAACCTCAGAGTTACCCTCGCGAATTAAAACTTGAATCTAACCACGAAAAGTAAATTGTAAGTGAATGAAATCAGACTTTCTTAATTACCCGAAAAATTGAAAAGGTTTAAAAAAATAAAAGAACAGAATTTTTAACCCAACGACGTTAATTAACAAACAAATTTATTTTTCAAAAAGGGTTAAATTACAACTTGTGCAGAAAAAACCTTGAACTGAAGGTTTTGGCCTAAAATAAAAACTGCGCTTGACTCTAAATTAAAATAGGACAATGCTATTTCCTATGCAAAGCAAAAGTTTTGTTTGTTCAGGAAGATTATCCAAAATATTTCACTTTTAACCCACGTGGTATCAAATTAAAATAAACTAAGCGTGAACAATAACTAGAAATTTACAAAAAAAAAACTAACTGCAAGTACAATGCTTCTACTCACCCAACCGAGGTGATTGATAATTAAAAATGAAACGGCAAAAATGAATAACGAAAAATTAACTCTTTAAACTATAATGAGAAAAAAAATAAACTAAAATGTATCTTCCCAAACAAAATTAATAATTGATCTTATATCTATAATGTGCACACTTCAATATATTAACAATTATTACGATAAGAATTCCTTGATTAGCTGTATAAAAGACAATTAATGCGAAATTTACAATATCAAAATGAAATACAAAATGGCAACAAAGATATACAAAAATACGTCTACTCACGTCAATAGTCGAACAAGGAAGTCTTTAACAAAATTCTACAATTGTTTTTCTTACGAAAAACCCTCTCTCAAAATCGTACAACGCAGTCGTATTACAATTCAACGAGAATATTGAATAGAATCCGCATTAAAACAATACTAGCAAACACTAGACAAATAAATGAATAGAATTAATTAAAAAAAAACTTAACACTTAATTAATTAAATTAAAACAATAAACTCTTTAACTGAACTTATACAAAATAAACATCAAAATTTGGGAAAAACTCTTGGTAAACTGAACAACAGCTGTTTTAGCAAAGAACACAACCAGTAACCAGCAAATTGGGTTGTCTAACCACAGCAGTACGTTACGTCTGTTGAAACAGACGCGCCTTGATAGTAGCACAGGAGATCGCCCCCTAATAGCGGCTGTGAGGCGCCAGCGACCTCCCGAGGGTTAACCCCAGTGAAAGGAACGCAGTCAGATGAATGTGACCTTTATTTCCAGCAAATCGCCATCTCGACGATGGCATAGGCGGTCTTTCGACCATAGGTTAAAAGTGATCGAAATTTCGGCGACTTTTTTCGTTTTAAAGAACGTTTTGGATAAGTCGCGTTGTGACGTTGTGACGTTGTACTAAAGACGCCCTATCTACGTCTCGACGCTTTAAGAGCACCTCGCTACGACCTTTTCTTTTTCCTATTAGCGCGAGGGAAATGTGTCGTCGCGATTTCGGACGGACGCTTGAATCAAACTTTATTAGTATTAACAAGAAATTTAAATTAAATAAATTAAATAAATACAGAAAAGCAAATATAGCAACGGAAGGAAAGTCACCTTGAAAAGCATTTGTGTAAGCAAATTGAAGTAATATTTTACTGTTAAAGCACGAAAGCCATCTGCCGTGCATATAAAATCAAAGAATTATGAATTCGTAGAGCGTAGATCGCTTGAAAGAAAACCGGAAAAAGCTTTTCCAATAGTAGAAAATAAAGTAGGATATCATCGTGCAGCGATCATTTAAATCATAACTTTACGGCAATGTGAAGCTCTTTCACCGACGAAAATCCTCTCTCTTCCTCATCGTCACTTTCGCGTGGACGCGTCCGTCGCCCATTACGGCTACATGCGCCCGCAATAAAATTCCTTTCCACGAGGGAGAAAAAAAGAGACCAACCGTCAGAGGCCGTGAGGCGAATAATGTCTGCGTGTCCAACTGCGATTACGCTTTCTTCTTTCCTCTTAAGAGTAAATCAGCGCATTTGTGGGTGGGATGGAGGCGAGGAGGAGCCCACGAGGTTAATGCGCTTACGCTGCTATGTATGTGAATGCGGGAGATGCTCTGCTCCAGCATTGGAGCTATCTCTGTAGCACGCATCGGCCCAGAAAAAGATCACTCGGTCCCCGACCTCCGTTTGCTATCAGCGGAACTGTCGTTCTTCGGAGCACAAACTAACGCACATCGGGTTCCTTGACACGTCGCAAAAAATGATGTTACGCTCTGGCTACGTGCCGGGAATAGGTGAGTTTGGGTGCGAGAGACGACAGGACTGAGCTTACAGTAAGTAGCACATGTGACGTCGCGTTAAAAATAGTTGAAAAATTGTAGTATATCAGATTGAACGCTTTAGTTAATATTTTCACGTCAAGGCGGGAAGCTATTTGGACGCGAGGGCGAATAGAAAAATAAATCATGATTATTTTCTACCTAGGTAGTCTACTTCACGATGTAGTGGAAATAACCATTTGAGAGATTTTTCTTTGTCGTTAAGGCACTGTAGTAGCTTAAAATGTTTTTGGAGAAACACAGGTCTGTAAAAGAGTTTGCGGAGGTCAATTGCGCTCGTAAACCGGCTTAACACACACGACACATTAACAATTCAACTAGCCTCCTGCTAGTAGAATTGCAGTGGGAAAAGTTTTCTAAAGTAACCTTTTATTGCAGAACAAAGTAAATTGTTCAAACACATTGTTTGCAATAAAAACTTTTATTTCTCACATTTTAGTTTTAAGTACAAAAACAAGGTCGAATATAAATAAGCAACAGAATGTTCTGAGAGAAAATGCCACGATAGAATAGAATAGAACTTTTATGTAAAGACAAAAAAATGCGACCGCTACGCAGAGAAAAATTAAAATGATGGTTTTCACATTTTTTTTTTTTGCATTCATTCAAACAATTTTTAAATTTAAATCAGCACATTCTAGTTTTATTTGAAAAGACTGTTCTCAATGTTGAAGCAATTATTTACTTTAAAAGTTAGAGGAATTATAATATTAGTTAACTGCTCGGTTTGTAACCAATAGTTTTTGAACAAACGCTTGATGTTGTTTCACACCAACTTAAAAATGGGAAAAGAAGTATGCTGATTATTAAGAAACACATTAATACAGTGTTTAGCTTAAAATATATCTAAATTTTCGTTGAGTAATCAACAAATTGAAATTTTGCAAGGATTTTCATTTTACGCAGATGATTGATGAGAAAGATGATTTTTACTGAGAAAACGGTAGATATTAAATTAAAAAAAGTTAAAGTTTTCTATAAATTATTTTCTTGGAAAGGTGACTATTTATAAATAAAACACAAGTTTTATTGTAAGACATTTCCATACTATTTTGCTCTATCCTTTTCAATTACTGGAGGAAATTTGTGTATCATTATATTTTGTCTATAGAAAGATCAATTACGAATTACTTATCTATTGTAAGTGATTTTGAAATATACTGCAGTGCTGCATAGCTGCTATTGTAAAGTATCGCCACAACAATAGTGTTACCCAACATATAAAAACTAAGAAACACCTACAGGATATTAATCCCGAGGTTGAAGATGTTGACAATTTTATCCAAGATTTATGTAAAATTTTTTTGGCTGCCAATATACCACTTAAAAAAATAAATCACCCAGTGTTAAAGAGTTTTCTTGAAAAGTATACTAAATGCATGAAACAACTTTGCGTCGATATCGGTCTAAATGCTATGACAAAGTTATGCTTAAAATTAAAAATGGGTTAGCGTTGATGAAAACATAGATATCCTGGGTCGCTGCGTTGTAAACGTAATTACATCTTACAATTCCAAGTACGCTTTATTTAATATGAATTAAAGTAAACGATGAAATAAATGCGGTATATATCAGCAAAATCGTCCAAAGTAACTTAGATGAGTTGCTTGGAGGAAATCAGCGAGAAAGATTTTTATTAGTTATTACCGATTCCGCAGGATATATGCTAAAAGTGGGAAGACTTTTGAAAGAAATTTATCCGAATTTACTACATGTAAATACATGTCTTGCATCGTATTTGCGATCAACACGCAAAAAGATCTTCCGAAAAGCCCCTTCACGTATCAGCATCTATGGAAATAAACTCCCATATATGTATTGCCGCCATCCCATGTAATAATTCGATGGGTCAATTTTCGGAACTACTTGACTGTACGGAAACTGACACTTTCGTGTATGGTAGTCTGAAAAATTTATATATTATGTATGTATGGAGATATAATTTGTTTATTCATACACGAAATAATTTGACGTGACAACTTGACAGAGCAATAACTAAGATTTAGATTCCGAAAAATACGATGCACGCATATCACGAATTATACGCTTTGACATATTTACACTCACATGATTGCCCGTTCACTGACGGTATTTCGTTTGTTGAGCAGCGTCGCCGAAACGGTTTATACGAAGCTGGCTTGAAATGCCGCAATCTGACACATTTTCGCTTGGAAATTAGTAGTAAACCGCACCGCAGCAAGTTCTGTTTGTTCCTTGGGATATTGCTCGGTAATTAGATGACATCCAAGCTTCAGCGAGACACGATAAACCCAGTTCAATGGACAAAAGTAAATTGTACAGACATTTAATATTCGAAATTGTTTCATTATATAATACATATTCTAAATCGTTGATACCTTACATATTATTTTCGGAACGCTATCGGGTCTTCATAATTCATATTTTATGAACATATTGCCTTAATTTCCAATTTTACGGGTGTATAGTAATTCACTGAAGCTTATTTGATTAATGATACCTCGTCCAAAGTTTGCTTAAAGAAAAGATTAATTTCAAGCGATATAATTCAGTCGCTGGGCTGCACTCGTGAATAAAATATTGTGAGATTAAATAAACAAGATGGGAACAAATGGTATCCAATTTGGGACATGTGGATAAATTGCTCAAATAAAGGCATTTTGGGTCAGCGGTAACTCACAGCGTATCTAACAATCACACTTGCCGTACACCACAGCGTTGGAAAGATACGTTCTTTTGTTAGCGTATTTATGGCTATATATTTCAGAAGATAGATATAGATTGATTTTTATCTATATATTTTTATGTGCATTATCTATTATTATATACAGTAAACATAAAAACTATGAAAATAAAATTCATATTTTCTTAAGAATTTATATTTGCGAAAAATCTCATAGGTGAATAGTATAATATAACAGATTCTTTGGTACCACTTTCATAATATGAAGAACAATATGAAAGTGTTGTTTATGTAATCCTGGTTGAAGTAATAATGTTATCACCAATTTATTTAAATGGAACGCTCATATTATGGCATCAATATCTAAAATGACAACGACGTTGAAGAAAGAAATTAAGGCATAAATTCAATTCTTGTAAGTATAATGAGGCAGCTTCAGAAATGTGGAGACACTTCGTTAGTATTAATACAAAAAGATTATACAGATATCATCTATTTTAACACTTTCGTCGATTGTGGAACAAAAGAAAAGTAATATAATCCACAAAAAACATATTTTTGGAAAGTCCTTCCTTTCCCGTTCACAGAATGGGGTTTCAATTCTTTCTAATTTATCGTGTTGCATAATTTTATATTCTTTGTAGCTTCTCCGAATTCAGTTTTTTATGAGGTAAACTTTTTAAAATAAATTTTTCCTTTATTTATTGAACTCGTTTCTGTGCTGGTTGAACTTTACACAACAAAATCAGGTTTTCTGACGAGATCTATGTGAATGATATTTCTGCTTTATCTTTAGTTGCACGTCAATGACAGGCATCCATGAGCTATTGCAGATTGGTTCTACGTCAGAAGTAATATTTCTCTACTTGTCATTTTTTTGACAGACATTCTAGTTATGCCTACTAGTGATAAAGTTTTTATCAGTAGGTAAGGTGGGTCTTGTAACTCAGTATCAATAGTCATAGCGGGTACGAAATTTTAATCGGTAAAAATACGTGGCATCACAGACCAAATAATATTTTTTTGTTAAGGATTATACAGGTTGAGAAGGACCACATTTCAAAATTATTTTGAAGTATACAGGATGACTCAAAGAAAAGTTACACACCAAAGAAAAATTAAATGAAACACCCTGTATATTATGACATATTTTGATAGTACAGACTAAATAAAGACAAGTTGGTGTTAGGTTTCTTATGCCTAATTCAACTCGTTTACGCGATAATTAACTATTATTCGAAATGTAGACCAAAATTTAAGAGGCATGTCTGTCATGCATATTTAAGCTAGATATTTTAAACTGTATTTATTTTTTAACTAAACTATCAGACTTCATAATAAAATAAAAGTAATGCAAAAGAAATATAAAGGGTGAAAACATACTTTTAGTTTTCGCTATCTTTAAAGACAAATAACTTTCTTATTTTAAATAGAACACCCGGCATTTATTACCTTATTTAGATTCTAATTTTAACGGTCTTTAATATTGTATTAATGCTTCCTATACCTATTTGTTTATAGTTTCTAGTAATTTATAATTTTCTTTTTCAAATATTATTCCTAGCCATTATTTTCTTTTCAAATAGGCTCGACAAACTGCTGTTATTATTCAACATAGATAGCCCATAATAATCAGCCTAACTTTTCAACTGACATTTTCTACATACTAATTAAAAGTCATAACTAAGTAAACTTTAGAAATGTATTTTATTAAAACGGATAAACTGATATGTTAAAAACTGCTAATGTTTTAAAAAATGTTTAAAATGATGGCCATCGTTTTCAATGCGGAGGCGTACTCCTTCTTGAAATGAGTATTTAATATTACTCAAAACATTTGGTGTTATAGATCGAAATGCCATTCTGATTTGCTATTTCAAATTGTCGGGTGTGGTTGGTAGTATGTCATAAACAATATTTTTAATATATCTCCATAAAAAATCTGGGTTCGTTAGATCTGGAGATCTTGCTGGCCAATTCTGTGGACCTCCGCGGCCTATCCACCTGTTGGATACTGCCTATCTAATTCCTCCCGAACACCTATTTGAAAGTGCGCAGGAGCACCGTCTAATTACAACCAAGGTTTTTGTCGAATATTAGTAGGCATATTTTCCAAAAGTATTGCTAAGTTATATTTTATAAATTGTACAAACATGGCACCATTTAAGTGACCATCAAAAAGTATGGCCCTATCACGTGTTTTCCAACTATTCCACCCCACACATTAACAGACCGTCGATGTTGACGATTTAGGATTCTAAAGAAATTGGGATTCCCGTCGCTATAATAATGAAAATTATGCCTATTAACTAATTCGTTGTTATGAAAAGTTGACTCATCCGAAAATAAAACATAATCGAGAAAATTTTCGTCGTCTCCTAACTTTTCTAGAATCCATAAACAAAATTCAAGCCGCCGATCATAATCTACTTCCAAAAGTTCTTGATGCAATTGGGGTAAAATTTGTTCATCTTTATAATTCTTCTGATGCTCCCTCTGCCTATCCCTGTAGTTTCGTTTATTTTTCGCTGACTTGTATGCGGATTTTCAGCAAGAGATTCGATAATTAAAATATTATTTCCTTCATTTCCGGTAATCGGTTTTTGTCATTCTGTTTTCTTATAACACACACTTCCTGTGCTTCGGAATACTTGTAGCAATTTTCTAAAAAACGCTTATCGGGATGGCGTCTGTTAGGATATTTTTGTGCATAAATCCTTGATGCTAGCGGAAGGATTTATACGCAAAAAATAATTTTCTTTACACTCTCCAATTATTAAAATCATATCAATCCTTTCTGCTTGACGGTAATTTCTCATTGTAAATAATTAAAAAGCTTTTTAAATAACCACGAACAACAATAATGTATATAACATTATTCAAACGATTAATACACGCTCCAAATTACTTTTACAATAATACAAATTTTATTATAAATTGAGTTACGATTCTGTCTTGTTTCAACGATGCCATTTGTGTGACGAAGGGGTGCCGCCCAGAATGTTGGCACCATTAACCGGATTAATGCAGCCTTCGATTCCGAATAGAAACAATAGAAATCTGATGTCGTTAGGTGCCTTGGATAATCCCTCCTTAGGTGGTATATATGGTCGAAGTAGATAAGACCGAGGGGAAAACGATTGTCTTAACCCGAGTATAGACGCCTGGGAATATCGATAAAGGCATATGTATTCCCTAAGTAATCTAAGTGTCTTCAGTACATCCATACAGGGTGTTAAAAGAAAGCCAGAAACGTTAGATTTAAAGATTAACTTTGGGCCAGAATACGAAGCAAAGTTTTAATAAAAGCGGGATTCCCATTGGACGGATTGATGAAACAAACAAATTTGCGTCACGTTATCTTTTCATTTTATAAAAAAGAATAAATAACACATGCGAGAGGTATTGAGATTGGTACCCGGCGCCTCCACCACTATGTCACGGGTCCTAAACTACGACTCCGTAACTGGAGGTAACTCGCTTGTTGATGGTTAAATAATTAATAATAAATAAATATATAGGATACCTACCTGGATCAACTCTTTAGTGTGGTGCACGTTTTAATAAAATCAGGCAACTTCCCTTTTTAAACAGCTACTCTTTATTCTTAACCTTACACTTAGATGACTCGTGTACTACTGTACTAATTTACCTCCACTCCTCCCCACTTTTTTATATGGCGACTTTGCTCAGTGGAGATAAAGTCAGGTTGTACATCTTAACCTAACTTAAAAACTACTTAAAATATTAATAATAATAGTTTCGTGGCAATATGCAAAAAAGAAAGTAAAAAAGTAAAATGTTGAAGCTGCCTTCGCTATATTTTACAGCAACAACGACATCTCTGTTCCAAGAGCTTCCTAATTATTTCAGAACCACTGCGTTGATTCTTATACGATACCACCTTCGATTGGTTGCTTGTCGCAAAAGTAATACTACAGGCGCTGTTATAGGTATGTGCTTTCTTCCTGATTTTGCCCAAAAGGCAACTACATTCTAACAGTGATCGAAACCCGAACAGGAGCATTATTGTAGTGGACCTACATTCGCTGCCCGTGGAATGTTGTCGCAATATTTTGTAAGAAATTTAAATACAAGGAATATGGTTTTAATTTCATAATAGCACGAGGATTTTCGTAGCTCTGTACCTGGGAATTGGCAAAATTAAGAGTTTCATTTGGTGTAAACGCTGCGTCATTAGTGAAAAGAATATTAGCAGCAACATTTTCAGTATTTACTGTGTAAAAACCAGCGACAAAAATCAAACATGTTTCATTGCGACTTTTTCAGATCTATTTTGGTCAATACTTCTGCCGTTTCATTTCCCCTTCATATTCGTATGGCTGGGCATGTAGGCCAATATTATTTTCTTTTAGATGCCTCTTCTTTAGAATGCTTATGTAGTCCCAAACTAGTTTGAAATAAGCACTTGCAAAATTAGATTCAGTAGTAACACTGAAGTTGATTGTTTTTTTTTTTTTGTTGTTGTGGAAGTCATTTGACATAGAATTTCTGGAAGTACTGCAGCCTCTTGGGCTTTTGTATTGTTAAGTTACAAGTATTTCAGGATCCTAGTACCCTGCACTAAACCGTGCAGGCCTCTGGCTGGTTGATTGAAGTAATCCTCTGCCTGTTTTCTTGCGTCTAGGGCGTCCACATTCATACAGAATGTGGTACGCGTTCTCTGTCATCACATTACACAATCTGCAGTTGGCATCTCCAGAGTTGATCCCAATTTTCCCAAGTGTCATTTCAGTGTACAGTGCCTTGCCAGGAAACCTGTTACGATGCGAAGATGATTCCTACTGAGCTGCAGTAGTTCTTCAGCTTTTCTTCTTGATGGTAATAAAGGTCTTATCATGAATTTGTCTGGTTGTATTATTCTTCTTACCTGCTTCCCTGTTGTGTTTTTAGACACCCCTAGAATAGATTCTGGGCTTATATATAATTCTTTTCTCGCTAACTCATAGGCTTTTTCGTTTTTTCGGTTACATTGAATGTTTGGCACCCACAGCAGTGACCTTGTTGTGCTCTATCAAGTATATTTAATTCTCGAATCATTCCCAAACCAATCTTGATTGTACCTTTGGGTTCACTAGTGCCCTCGGTATGCCCCCTCCGGCTGCCTGACGCAATATAGATCCGCTTATCTTCAGAAGCCCTCTGAGTAACTTCAGTTGCATAACACAATATGAAGTATGCCCCTGTTTGAAAGACCATGGCATATTTTCCTAGTGGAAGGGTGATCATTGTATTTCTCACACCGTTGTTGAGTCCAGCTTCAGTTCCATTTTTGGTTTTTGATCCGTCTGTAAACCAGATCAATTTTCCAAACCTGTCTCTGTAATTGGATTACTCAGCACCTCGAAATTTCTGTTAAAAAGATGTGTCGAAATCATGTGGTCTGATTTCATTCCCAAAAAGGTTGCCTTCAACATGATGAACAATATTGTGTCCCAATCCTGCATATCTGCTACTTGGCAGTTCTCATAATCTGAGATGCTCCATTCTTGCCTTGTTCATTATCACGAAATGGAGAGTCTGTAGGCATTCCATTGCTGCTGTAAAAGTTCACTGGTGCTATTGATAGTAAATGATTGCTTTGAAATGAACAGTGTGGTAAAGTTTGTGGTAAGGCGTTTTAAAGTGTTTAGTATTATCAATGTCATAATTTTGAGTATTTTTGTCATATTTAAAAGTTAACCAGCGATATGGCGACGATGTTACCTATGTCTCTCAACTTTTCTAACACATACCCAGTGAGAACAAGTTGGTTACATTTACGTGAATTTAACGTTGTATTGGTTGAAACAACGTTAATGGTTATAATTAACACGTTTATTATATAACCAACTTTTAACTACACATTGAAGAAACGTTATATTAACTAAGAAATGTAACGGATAGTTTAAATTTAACTAAAATAACACGTTGTAGTTGCATCGTTTATTTTAGATTATAAAACAACGTTGCAATATGAGAAATTATTAACTGAAATGTAACGCATAGTTTAAATATAACTAAAATAAAACGTTTTAGTTACACCGTTTACTCTACGTGAAAAGACAACGTTGAAAAATGAAAAATTTGTAGCTGAAATGTAACGCATAGTTTAAATATGACTAAAATAAAACGTTGTTCTTTCACCGTCTACTCTACGTTAAAAAGCAACGTTGAAATATGAAAAACTATTAACTGCAATCTTATATGTAATTCGATTTGTGATGAAGTCAAAAAAATGGTTCTAAATTTGTTTGTTTTAACATAAGATGTGCTTTTGCATAAATGAATGCAAAATGTATTTAACAATAAGTAACAGAATTATTGTATTAGGGCGCGTACCGTAATTCACAAATAGCTACCAAATTCTCGGTTTGGTGTCCCGAATATAGCAGATTCCTGAAAATTATGATATTTACAGAACGCGGTTGCTGAAGTTTGGTTGTTTTAGTTGTCACCAAAACAACCTCGCTCATTTTACGATTTTCTGATTTTTCTATCCCCTCCACTGCGGAAACATATACTGTGCATAAATCAACCTACTTTATCTATGCATGAAACGTGGTCAATCAAAGCGCGTCGCATCCACTAAAACCACATGGACGATAGTGGTTATCTTTAAAAGTGGTACAAAACAAAAAAAAAAGCTTAACATACTTGACATCAACCAAAGTGTCCCGTAAATTTTCTGAAATAATCGACAATCACTAATAACCGCAAATAAATCGCAACTAACCATTTGGTTACAATTTTATATTTACGGTACGCGCCCTAAAACTGCACTACTGGTGAATGTATCATTCCTCCCCCATATTTCAAATAAACTCTTCCACCCCTGTTGCGCATCTGCAACATGCACGGTCCACTTGCAGTTACATCATGTTTACTACACTAGTCGAGTGTTAGAACTTTTCTTTATCTTTATAACAAAGTTTTATATTAATATGTGATACGTAGCAATCAGTGTATTTAACTAAACGGTGAGTAGGTAAGTACCCCATCAATTAAGTCTATTAGTTGTTTGCATATACGATGCACATTGCACGTATAATTATATATATGCATATACACAATTGGCAAAACAGCATAGCAGCCATCTTAAAATAAGGAAACTAATGTCAGAAAATTTAACTATATTCTAAAATTTGTTTTTGAATAATCTGGTTTCTTAGTTTACACCACCTTCTTACTTTATTTTCAAATATATAGGTAAGCGAATGCTGATGGTTCTAATCTAGATTCTTGTATAAGAGATTCTAATTACTGTTACATGACGTCGTTGCAGTGAAGTATAACTGGAAGGGAAGGATACTTAGTTTTCACAAAACGGGAACCAGAGATAATACGGAAACTATGGTAACAATATACAGTGAGTATTAAATACTTTCATTTGTTTGTAATACAAAAATCTAGGAATCCAATCAAAGTAAACATTAACTTATATATACAGCCCTAAAATTTACAGCCTGTAGTCCTTGGTGTTACTTATGATACCCATTGCTTGAGTCTTCCATTTAAAGTTACAATTAAACAATACATACAGCAGGAAGTGCAGTGAAGGACTGATTGAAATATGCCAAAGCCCCAATGGACTGTTTGGGTAGAAGACCATGTGCAGAAAAAGGGAAAATGTATATATCTATAAATGAAATAACCTCGTTACTTTCTTAGTTTTGGTAAAGAGTTCTATGATTTTTTATTATTATTATTAATGCATTGTGTTATATTTATAGGTAACTACATTTATGTAGTTTTTCTGAAGAAGCATTATGTTTCATTGAAGAGCTTATCCTGAGTTCAATACTATGATATGATCATTGAATAAACTAATTAATTAAAATAAAATTAAATTTAGTAATGGACATTATGACTTTTAATTTATAGCCATTTTTTCGTTATCAACACATAAAACGACACTGTAAGTATAAAGTGACATATATATCACATCTAGATATATATGTCACTATATCAAATCTTATAAAGGTTTGATATAGAAATTTTATTAACGTTGAACCCCACTTAGCAATAAACGTTTGTTTTGAATGATAATGTCACGTAGCACTATAAACGTACTTTTTACGTTTTACAGAGGTGGTTTATTAAACGTTAAAATACACCTTGTGCTAAACGTTTCTATTTAACGATATTTTCTATTAAAAATTAAACGTTAAAATAACATTAGCATATGACGTGAAATAGCGCTTAATAAGTAACTTTTTGTGAACGTTTTTTATCGGGACATAGATATGTCGTTTCAACGTTGTTTATAAACGTTGCGTAACGTTCGGTTACCGTTAAGAACAACGTTTTCTTAACGTTTATGTTCTTATTGGGTATTGAGTTGCGGCAACCTCAGCTGAAGCACTGTCGTGTCTCCGCTGAAGCTAACTGCTATAGACTTTCCATATATTAATTTGTACGATTGATATTTATTCTTATGTAAAAGGTTTAAAACTTTTGCACTATTATTAAATCCGCAAGCAACTTATTTAGATGTCAGTAGTGGGATTTAATTCCACTGATGCACAAACTTGAATTTTGATATCACTGACATTTTTCGGGAGGACATTTTTATTTTAGTTATTTATTAATGTAAACGTTGTTTCAAATCGTCGGACTGTATTACGAATAGTAGTCGCACTAAGAATTGATCTTTCGCGATAATTTACTTCAAATAAATCGTGTGTAACTTCTGCTGAATTACCACTGTAAAATTATTTCGCAATAAAAAGTTCTTTCTCGGGCGTGTAATATTATATTTTTTTTTTTATAAATTATCGACTGCGATCAAAAATTACTAACCGTTATAAAATTTGAGAGCCGTACCCGTACTCTAATATCTAGCAACGCCTTGTTAAGAAATAAGCGAAATGAATCGAATGGCGCGCCGTCTAAACTGAAAGTAAATTTACGCCTGTGTTTACGCATGCCTAGCGAATCGTTCCCTCATCTCGCAGTAAACGGAACGAGGGCTCTGTTGAATTGATTTAAATTGAAAAGATCGATGTGGTGACAGCATTTTGTAGTAGTTAGACAAGGGTAGAAAATAGCGGTGAGTGCTTGCCGTTAGACAATTATAGCATGCGGATTCGAGATGGTAAATCGAATCGTATATCTGAGACACAACTGCCTAGCAGTATGGCATGCGTATTTCTCGACTTTGTTAACTAATAGAAATCATATTTTTCATCCTTCCTTTATCATATTACGATAATTGACAGGTCGAAAGTGAGCTCTTGGTAGATGAGAATGCGATTTACTAATTTAGAGGTCTTCGTCAGACTAACTAAGATTATTTCAGTACTTGTCCAGAGTCAAAAGCATCATGGTTTTGCTTTACCATCTACATCTCCTGTAATTGTCGAATGTGTCTTCTTGCAGTCATGTTTCTTTTTGTTAAGTAGCTTATCTAAAAATAATCTATTAATTGAGGTGAACTAGCCGAGTCTAATATCTCAAAGGCTGTACTATTATTCCTCATAATTAGTAGTGGTTTTTTTTTTTCTCTTCATAAAAATCTTCGTATGTCTAGTTGAACTTGGAATTGGTAATAATGAATTAAATTGGTTTCAATATTACTAGTAAAATGATACGTGATTGTCAACGGTACCATTTATCAATTAAGTAAAACCTAAACCAAGCACCAAAACAATTAATTAGCTTAAATGTGTTTGAAAACAATTATTTTCCCTTCTATTTGCAAATTCTTTAAAAACACTATTAAATTCAAGTATGTGTATAATGAACTTTAAATTAACTTTCTATTTTACCATCTTCTAACTATCGTGCTAATTACTTCACGCTGAACGCAAAGAGCTCTCAAAATAAACGCATTAAAATTGGAAGGGAACAAAGGGTACGAAACCGCAAACATTATCCACTCTAGTAGCCATTTCATCCGGTTATATTCAAGTTGCTCACTTACTTTTACATATGCATGGTATTCATACTATCCGCGTTACCAACCGTCTAGGTTACTGACTGGTAGCTAATTTGCAAGCCATTGCACCGCAGCTTACAATTAGAGGCGGTTATAACGCCCAGCGCCTAAGAACCTTTTAATTGGTATACATACGATTCGTTAAATATTTATAACGTTTTCAGTTTACCCGCGGTAATTAATCAGGGGAGCTTTAAGAGAATCGGTCGAATGGAGGAGCGTTTTCATACATATTCAGTCGGACGTTTTAGAGCCTCCATAACCATTAATATTTGGCTGGGTTATTTACGTTGGAAGGGATGTGAGTTCCTACATACCGGGACCCGCGTAATTGTGAAAAATGTTATCATAACTGCAGTTAATATGAATTTAGATTCTAAAAGAGGACGTGGGAGATTCACTGCTATAGTTTGCTGACCTGATGGGAGAGGTTTTGATCCCATAAACCGTGCTGAAAGTTTAACTTTATTTGACCATAGTGGGTCTAATCATATTAGGCTTTGTGGGGAAATAATTGTGACATTTACAATACGAAATTGAGTTAATAAACTGAAATTTAGGAGTTATAATTTGTTTGGAGTTTATTTACGATTTATTCAGTTATGAGTGGATACTACAGAAACGGCTTTGTTTATACCTTCTCTGTTTGTTTCATATTATATGTAATGAAAATATGAAAGAGAAATATTCACCATATGAACACAATAATACATTATTTTAATAAATTATTTTAATGGTTTGCAAGTTATTGCCAGAACGAACAGATAACATACCTTGGTGAAAAGTGTACGTCATGTTAGCTAACGCATTTATTAAATATATGTATAATAGAAGACAACGAATAGAAATTATTGAAGTGCAGTTAATTACATTTCTATAATAACGTAATCCACAGGTTCAATGAAAACGTTCATTATATTAATAAAGTATCAAACAAAGGAAGTATCTGCCTTGCGCAGTAATATTTTGAATGCACATGTTGAATCAGGTGCCTCTGCACTGGGAAAAGTACTATAATACAAGCAAATAACATTCATTGAGCGAATTTTCATTGACGGAACACATGACGTTCACATTAATTTTTGATTAACTAATAATATTAGCGCAGTAAATTAGCTTTCATTATTACAACAAATCATTGCACATTACTCCATTGATAATATTTCTTATGGTAACTATATTTTTACGCATTCAATAAATAATTTTACATTTTTTAATATGAGCCAACATTGTTATTTTTACATGTAATTTTTATAAAATTATTCCTGATAAGAACGCAATAAAGTATTAAATAATACTTTCTTCGTTAGTGCAATGTTTTCAATTATTGTAAGAATGAACAGATAGCATATCTTTATGAAAGGTGTACGGCAGTGATTGAATTACCAACTTACGCCGCGGTCGCTGACTGACAAGGGAACACCGGCAGGTGTCCCCCTCCGATTTAACAGATCGAAAGAGTACCTTAAAATAAGAGACACGTATTTTTTTTTATCGGCGTATCCGCACGATTTTGGGGTACAGCCCCCTCCAAAGTTTGGACGATTTTTCAATTTTTGCAAATATTTCCTAAATTATAACAGATATTAAATTTTCTTCTTAACATAATTTGCAGCATATTGTATGGCCCTAAGGGTGGCGTCGTCCGTATTCGCAAAAAGATAATAACGGGGGCCGGGGTATCCCGTACCCCCACTTTTTTTACATTTTTTATTTTTCTTATTCATCAAAAGAAGGCCGATTTTACATAGAATACGATGATGTATAACAAGTTTAGAAAATTAATAATTGTAAAAATAGAAAAATAATAATAAAGGTTCAAAATTAATAAACTTGTCTATTGATATAAATCAAACAGAAATAAGTTTTTATCCTTAACATAATTTCCAGCATAATACATGGTCTCAAGGTAGATATCTTCATAAAAAGCTAATAACGGGGGACGGGGTACCCCATACCCCCGCATTTTTTTAATAATAAGTTTATTAATTATTCATCAAAAAAAGATCGCTTTTACATAGTAAACGGTGATGTATAATAAATTTTATTATTATTGTTATTAACTTTTTGCGAATATGGACGACGCCACCCTTAGGGCCATGCAATATACTGCAAATTATGTTAAGAAGAAAATTTAATATCTGTTATAATTTAGGAAATATTTGCAAAAATTGAAAAATCGTCCAAACTTTGGAGGGGGCTGTACCCCAAAATCGTGCGGATACGCCGATAAAAAAAAATACGTGTCTCTTATTTTAAGGTACTCTTTCGATCTATTAAGTTTCATCGAAATCGGAGGGGGACACCCGCCGGTGTTCCCTTGTGAGTGAGAGTTTCGCGTGTGGCCCTTAGAGGGCGTGTATCTAAACTCGTGATCTCTTAGGAAGAAATCGAAAATAACATAGAGACACGACACTGAAGAATGTGTATTTGTTCTTGGAGGAATGCTAAAGACGCTTGGTAGACAAATACTCGTATTTCTATTCCCTTTTCTGCATGTATGATGATTCCTCCACAAGGGACCATGAAAAATGACATTTTTACGGTTAATTGTTTAGGTATTTTCTTTTGATGTTTTTGGTAATCATCAATGCTTAATATCAATCTTGTTATTTTTAATATTACTTTTATTGCAATTCAATGATGTTTAATGTTGTTAAAACAAAATTGGTGTTCGTAACCACGATAACATATTTCATTGTGCCAATCAAGCGACCATTTTTTGCAATGATTTTAGTTTCATTAATACAATGAAAGATTTATTACTTAATAAACTCCGTCGTTATTTAATAAATTTGTTTCATTGTTTTAGAACTCATTTTGGTTAGTGTAACTAACATAAAAAATTACTATTTATTTTATCAATTAGTTATTTTGCTAAAAATTCAAATGTAACCTATTGTAAAAGCCATGCCATGAACGAAACTGCTTGCGCTTTCCTTTCACGAAATATATCCGCTCACGTCGTGAAAGCAACCTTGAGCATTGGTTTCATCAACAGCGACTAGATACCAGGCCTGGATATTGAGTGGGGCAACGCCAACTAAATACCAGGCCCAGGAATTGAGTGGAGTGTACCCGAGAACATCAGACGCAACGGCAGATAGCATAACCATGCGCACTCCGTGCATTACCCCGACACGCTACCTTCTCCCACTACTTGTAGAAGGCTGCATATCTAATATACCGTACATATCTAGTATCTGCTATATTCACTCACAGCGATACAGGCTAATGAAACTACGTTCGTCCCAACACCACAGTGTCACATTATTTAAAAATGAATTAACATTTTTTTTTATTATTATTGCAATACTTATTCCTATAAATGCTAAGTGTAAGAATATTGTAATCCCTTTTTTTCTTCGTGGTACAGTTTTTCGTAAATAAAGAATATATGTAGTAAGCAATTGATATTACTTTATGTTCTAGTGGTTACTGGCGGAAACCCTGTAATTGAATATGAAACAAAAATGAAAATTTTAATAGTGTTTTACTGCAAAAGTTTCTTCATTTATAATTAACTGAAACATATAGAACAAAATCATTAAAATGTAAGAAATTTAAGATTTTAAAATTGTATAAATTTTAAATGTTATGTTATGGAGAATGGAGTTGTTTTGTTATAAATCTTACCTTAAAACATATTTTTTTTCTTACGGAAATTTTAAATTATATCAAAACACCCATAATCCCAAATTAAAACTTAAATGACCACTTAATTTGATTTAAATTTATAATAAATCAATTATATGTTACTAATAAATTTGAAAGATTTAAAATTTTATTATTTATTTTTATAACTTTTATTTTTCTTTAAATTTATAACGCATCTTGTTTGCTTGTTTAATATTGAATATGAGATAATGTAGCATATGTAAAATTGTATTTCCGTTTTCTATTGTAGTAAGTAAAAGCTTGTTTGTGTGTAAATGTTTTGAAGTATTAATATTTTAAAACAAAAGTCGACGGTTGAAGATGTATTGGGAAAAGCAGCCAAGGATTGATGATAAAACGTTTCCTTTTTTTACATGAATTCTAAACTTTCGCTGTATATTTTCAACTTTATCAGAGAAACAAGATTATAAGGAAAATGGAAACGACGAGCACTTAATTAGTGTAAAATACATAGTTTTAAAAGTAATTCAAACCCATAACAGGAATGTGGAACCACGTGCGGCGATAAGGTTAACAAGTTAATATTGATTGGATGAAATGTGATTAAATTTTGAAAATGTTGCGTTTATATAGAGTTAAATATTAATTAATATGATTTTTAATTATACTATCCAAAAATATATGTTTGATAGGTTCGTGATTTCTTGATGAAGGTTAACTATATTCTTATGTTTTTTACTGTGTATGAGTTCTAGAAAATTTCGTAATTTATATTTTTTTTGGAAAATAAAACTACAACTTCCTAATTGTAATAATTTATTCATTTACTATGAGACTAATCAATTTTAGTAGCAACTAAAACATTAAAACATAACAGTCATTAAACGAGCAAAAGAATTTGATGTTGAATTAAGTTTGCTGACCGGGCATTGTAAAGTGAACCTATCTTCCCTATGCCCGACCGCTCTTGCAAATCAAGCATATACTGAATGATTTATTCAGTTCTGCTTTAATAATATTTTACCTTAATGACTGTTTTGAGATTATGAAAATACAGTCTGATGAAGACACTTTGTTGAAACTTGCTACTAAAATTGATTAAACTCATGGTAAATGAATAAATGATCATAACTAGGAAGTACTCTCATTTTTATTATTATTAACCAATTCAAATTTTACCTAATTATGAATGAACATTCAGGCAAACATTATATTATTTTCTTTACTTAATATTTCTGTTTTTTTTTGATACCAAAAGAATGATTTTCACGTATTTAGGATGTATATTTTATTTCAGGATTGCTATTTTCATTATTTATAACGGAATGGTTTTCTTTTGTATAGTGTGTGTAATGTGAAATTTCTGTTTTTTTTTATGAGAATTTTGGGTGGTATTTAGCTTTAGAATTTCTTTAGTGAGTGAAATTATTGTAGGTTTATACAAAAGACTCATTAATTTAATAGCTCTATCTATTAGGGATATAATTATGCTGTTTTTAATGGTATGTGGCTGACTTGAATTGTAATTTAAGCATCTCCCAGCGAAAAAGAAAATAAATCGAAAGTAAGCAATTAATATACCAACATGCATTCTACGCTAATCATTCCTCGACACTGAATTATCAACTAAGAGAAAATAATTACAAAATCCCCTGGATGAGAACCATAAATAATACTATCCTATCCTCCTTTCCTGACGGATCTCTTTGCATTAACGATGATGAATCGTCTTCTCCACCATCCATCGTTTCGACGATTCTTATCCCGCCTGCCAGTCGCTCCTTCTTTCTTTAAGAACGGCATCCACCTCTCGTCGCGCCATCCCTATCTCTCTTCCCTTTCCCTCGCGACGCAAATAACCGACACGTCCTTGTGCGCCCGGTATGGAAATTCATCTCCTGGCTGCGATGTGAGAGGCGAGAAACGAATATACGAACGAATCAGGCGGATGTCGGCAGTTCTAGAGGCGAATTCCCTCACGGTAACGCAGATAAAGTGTTTAATTTAACGATTCTGATCTAATTTTGATTTTCACTTATTGACAGATGTTACCGGGTTTTGTCGATTTCGGAGCGCCGATGTTCGCGTCCTTCTTTCCGGTCTAAATAACGTGCTCATCTTTTACAGATTTTTTTTTTATTTCTAACGTCAAAGATTCACTTATACGTTTGGGCAAATCCTGTGTCGCCAATATTGATGGTGCATGCTCGAAAAGAATTGGTAGATTATAATAAAATGGAGCGATTGTTTATAACGTTGATCACTTCTGGAATTCAGCTTCAAGGAACTTCTCTATTAAAAAGATTTGCTCGAAAATGCAATGCCATATTGATCTGCCCGCGTCTTCAAATTTTTTATTTGACAACGTAGAGTTATAAGTCTTTTAAAAAGTACGTGCTTATTCTAAGTTAAAATTTAGAAAGAATAATATTTACTAATTCGAGGCTTTATACAATTACATAAAGTTTACATTCTAAGCCGACATGAAAATTAATGGATAATTCCTTCGACTTATTTAAAATCATTAATTATCTACAAAAAGTCTGCATGAAATATCATAAATATTTAGTAAAAATTAAAAGTTTTGTGTAAGAGTTGATTTAACATAAACAAAGATTTAGGATGCTATTTCAAAAAATCAAGTTACCTTGGACTAAAGTGAAATATTTTGCTTGTAGATTGAAATGTTACGAACAAAGGTTTGTATTGTATTGTTAAAAATATGATAAGTAATATTTGTTATGTAGAAATTTTTTAAATGTAATCCATACTAATATTTCTAAGGAACGTGTCTGTTAAAATAAACACAAAGAACATCTGCATAACAGATCATATACGTACAGCTCGTATCAAAAAAAAGTTAACGACCTACGCGAAAATGTATGTGGCGAGCGAATTTAGGATGGACTATAGCTTTTACTACGACTGCGGCTTATCGGTGTAAACAGATGTTATGTATGATTCGTGTGTATTTATCCGATACAGGATTTCTTGTTTTTATAATTTAGTGCTTGTTATTAAGACATAAACAAGCACGCGTTGAAATAATATTTTTATATATTCCTTGGCAAAATAGATTTTCTGTTTCTGAATTTCTGTTATTATTGATTTATTAGAATACTTTATTTCGCATATTACACGGCCAATATGGAATATAGTGGTTTCTTTCTTTCATTTTCGTATATCTTTAATTGTAACATTTAGCAATAAGTGAATTTTAATATAAATAAAATATATAGTTTTCAATAGTAAATGCAAGGGACGTACTTTGCTAGTAGCGTATCATACATATACACATATGATACTTAATAACAAAATGTTCTCACTATAATTTTATTTTATTGTTTTATCTAATTTGCATAAATTCATTTTTTCAATCTTGAAGCATTCAATGTCTCCAGCCCCCATTATTTTCGATTACTTCCTAGAAGTTTCTCATAGTTTATCTGCATTTTCTGGGGTGAAGTCTTTGTATATGTATAAATATATATTTATTATTTAGAGGCCAGGTCAATACTTGTTAAATAAATGTTTGCGGAACGTATCCATTCTTGCACAATTTGCGTTTCTATACGGAACAGTTATCGTGCTGAAACACAAATTTACCAATGGCATCATCAAATTTATAAAGATGCCTTGATTTCTGCAACACCTACTGCTTTCATTTCAAGTATTCAGTGTTCTAATTTTTTTACTATTAAAAATTTAAGAGAGACCTAATATTAGTGTCGAGATATACAATCGCAGACAAGAGTTAATTCCAATTTATTTTTCAGTATTATGTTGTAAGAAAGCAATGAAAAGCTAACTATTTAGGAAGTATTGAGAAAAAATGTATGTATGACATTTGTCCGTAACTGTATGTATTTTAGTTATGCGAGGTTTCAATCAAGAATATGTTTATACATATGTTATAGTAGGCGAATATCAGACAAACACAAATGCTTTCGTTTGTGGTTTTTGCCGAAAACTTGTTGCGCCTTAAACTGAATGGATACACTTATTTGAAAACTAATAATAATAAATCAAGGTCGTCAAAACAACTTTCATAGACAATTTACCAAATGAATAGCGGACATAAAATATGAATTTATCAAATGCGAGTAAACATTACGTATGCGGGCTACTCTTCGGCTGGCATGAATGAAATTACCTCCAATAAACACAGTTGCATGTATAGTTCAACCTGAGAGAATATATAATCAAAATCGCGATTCAGATTGTTAACCTTTTTGTGGAAGGAGCTGTACATGCAATATGAACTTATCGGGTATGATTAGAAGACAATATCACTTTATTCCTTCTTTATTACACAGGATAGACAGAAATCTATTACATCGTAGACAATTTCTTATTCCATCATATTTTCAAGACAATGATAATTTGTGTGTACGATCTTGTTACTCGATCGCTTCTATCTGCCAATCTAAAGTGAAAAATTGAAATTAGAGATGAAAAATCTTGTGACGATTATCAAGGGCTTATTAAGTTATGAAGCCTTTGCTTGGTTGTTTTACATACGCCGGAAAATATCTTGTTGTAGCTCAAGTATATCTATAAGCTGAAGTATGATGTACTCCGAATAATAAAGTTCCAAAATAAGTGAGTAAATGGAAAAGTCTAGGACAAACATTTTGTTTTTATAAATATAATTGCTAAATTTGCTTTCAAATCTTGATTTAAACAAAGTTCAACACACTTCTTTTATTTAATATACTTTCATTGGGATCTTTTTTCCCTGGCCATTAAAGGTTCAGTTGTAATGCTCTAGACCGTTTCGTCTTTTTCGTTCGAAGTCCGAAAATCATTTTGCTTTTGGAAATTTAAACTTTCAATAAGTTTGCTAATTAAAGGATTTACCTTTCGGTATGTCTACAAAGAATTTCCAAACGGCATTGAACGTGACACTAACACTTGTTTATAATAATAATAAGAATTTGATGATGTTTTGTTCGTAGCCGTTAATTATGTATAGTTATTCCTTTTTTTTTTTTTCCTTCGTGAGGGTAGCGGCTAATTTTTATGATGACTTAAAAAGTTAAACAAATCATTTTTTTAACGTTTCGACAATCTTTATTTTTCTTGTCTTCCTCAGAACAGTATAATTTATAATTTAACTTGTTTTATTATTATATTTTTTTTTTTTTTTATTTTTAAATTATATATCTAGGGACATTCACAAACATTTTAAAAAACATATTTAATAGTTACATTTTTAAAAACAATTTAACAATGTTAACAACAACTATTTAATATAATAATAAAACAAGTTAAATTATAAATTATACTGTTCTGAGGAAGACAAGAAAAATAAAGATTGTCGAAACGTTAAAAAAATGATTTGTTTAACTTTTTAAGTCATCATAAAAATTAGCCGCTACCCTCACGAAGGAAAAAAAAAAAAAGGAATAACAATAAAAATAATAATAATAATAATTCATGCCTTAGCATCCCCCAACAGCTTTCGCCAATTACAGGGGGCATCGGCGGCCATGAGTTATTGAGTTTAGTCGGGTTTAAAAAATAAAATGCTTGAAAATTTTATCATGTATTTTTTTGCTTCATTTGCGTAGCTTGCACTATTCTACTATTCTCCCTACATATTTCAGTGCCAGTAGTATATAATTTGCATGCATTCGGAAACACATACAACATTATTAAACCTTCTAATTGGTTTTGTCGACTAAGCTTTGAATTTATCAAAAGAACTAAACGAACAGTAAAAGGTTTAGTAAGAAGTATCCAATTCGAAATAAAATCACTCCCTTTTATAATAATCAATGATACTTCTATTCTATTCTCTTCTAATATAACCGAGGCTGATAGTAAAAAAAATATCATTATTATTACTTCGTTAAATCTTCTTGGTGTTTTTAACCAAATTTGCAAAAAATTACTTGTAGATTGACATTTATTATACAACCTGATATTCAGCCACGACTGATGCATACGTTTTACGAGAAATATTACAATAATAGAATGTATTTGTATACGTCCATGATATTTTCGTATTTCGGACGATAGTACACGAACTTCGAATAGTCCTATGGCTAGCACCAGCCGTTGCTGCTGACATTATTATGTCATTTATATAAATATACACAAAATTTTAAATAATAATTATTAAATATGTGTAAAGAATTTCACATTAGGTTTTACATATACAATTTTATTATATTCCGAGAAAGAAATAATAAATTATTACAAGTACTTTTTGTAAATTTGGTTAAAGAAGTCTGTAACACCAAGTAGATTTAAAGAATTAATGATAAGAAACCTCCAATATTATTATTATTATTATTATTATTGCTGTTATTATTAATGTCATCATATTTAGTGTTATTCCATTAAGGCCGTTTTACACCTACCTATTTATTGGGCAATTTATTGGCCAATATAAAATTTTACGTGTTATACACGTAAAATTTTAAATTGGCCAATAAATTGCGCAATAAATAGCTAGGTGTAAAACCGCCTTTAAGTAGAAATTTTAGCTACAAACGTTTGATTTTTCTTTTGAACACATTTCGACAATATGGCTTCGTACACAAATGACTGTTTGCAATTGTATCTAGCTATATGTGAATTCCTTTGAAAGTAATGATAATATTGGTTTAATGTTGTAGAATAAAATG
Organism: Protaetia brevitarsis; assembly: GCA_004143645.1. Taxonomy (NCBI): domain Eukaryota; kingdom Metazoa; phylum Arthropoda; class Insecta; order Coleoptera; family Scarabaeidae; genus Protaetia; species Protaetia brevitarsis. The sequence continues at coordinate 23,047 of RXPK01004544.1, read as the reverse complement.
CATATGTAAATGTGTACTTTTTACACAGTTTAATCAAACATAGTTACCACTATCTTAAATAAATAATAAATGCACGAGTTTGTTTGCTGGGTTATTCATGAGCAGAAATTACGTGCAGAAATATATTATTTACTTTGTTTAAATCAACAGACACATTAAAAAACAGGAGATATGTTTTAAAGGCTTTTTTTTGTGGATGTGTATTTAGCTTTAGCTTTAAAGAACGTTGGGGAAAATTAATTAGTTGATTTCATGTGTGCGTATGTTAGATAGAAAAAGGTTTTTTTTTTCCTTTTTGCAACGTAGCAGGGTATAATAATTTATTTTGTGAAAAATAAATATTTCACAATGTCAAACGCTGATGATACGTATCAGCTTACTTTTATATCTGTAACTTTTTATAAACCGAAAGTATAATTAGTATTAGCTTTTTTTAAAGCCGCGTCCACGCCTGCGAAGGAGAATTTGTTGGGCAGTTCTAAGGTTAGTAGTGGTATAAAGGAAAAAAAAAGTCTCGAATGTGCGGGATATGCAGTCTTTTTCGGTTATTCGGAATTCCATCGACTTTCGGTAAAAATCAAAAGAAAATGTTAGACTGATCAAAGGATCTAAAGTCGAATGTGATGATTGCAATCAGATTGTATTGGACCGACGACCTATGCAAAGCAGATTTGGCATTTAGCAAATTGTTGCTGTGAGAGACTTGAGAAAAAAAAACTTGGAATATTGATGGAATTGGACATACCAAGAGCTCACTTTCAACTTGTCGATTGCCGTAATATGAATAAAAGAAAGATGAAAATTTGATTTCTATCAGTTAACAAAGTAGAGAAATACGCATGTTATTTTGTTGGGCGGTTGTGTGTTAGATATACGCTTCGATTTACCATCTCTAATGCGCATGCCATGGCTTTCTAACGGTAAGCACTCGCCGCTATTCTCTACCCTTGTTTAACTACTACAAAATGCTATCACCACATCGATCTTTTCAATTTAAATCATTTCAGCATAGCCCTCATTCGGTGTACTGCGAAGTGAGGGGAACGCTGCGCTAGGCATGCGTAAATTCACTTTCAGTTTAGCCGGCATTTGAAGCATTTCGCTCATTTCTTAACAAGGCGTTGGTGGATATTAGGGTACAGATACTGTCCTCAAAACATATTGTGCAGCGAAAATAATCCCCATTTTGGAGTTTTCTTTTTCAAGGCTATAATATTTCTGAAACTAACTAATTTTGATATAGTATGCATGATTATCTCTCAGAAAGTATATACAGAATAGGATATCAGTGCTGTATGACCTCAATCGCTTTTATATACAGGACAGTTCGGACGATTAAATCTCCTTTCTGTGCTAAAATTAAGCGAAGCTTGATATTTGGATATAGCGTTGAATTTACAACATTTATTAATAAAAGAATCTTCTAAAATCAAAAACCGAGATACTTTACTCTTAGCATAGTTTCATATTTTTGACCTTCCTTCGTATACAATTAAATTTTCGGCAAGTTTAATGAGTGTTATTTTGGTTTCAGATTGGACATGCAGAGGTAATTTGTAAGAAAAAAGATTTATTGAATTTAAAGATAAAAAAAAATTCCACATGCTATCCATGTCACTGTATATCAAAAAACACTCAAATAAGTTTTTAGCATTTTGGCAGCTCAAAGTTGGTGTAGAAAAGCATTCATAAATATTCTTTCGGGGAGGTTTAGCATTAAATACCTAAACAATGAATTTTTCTCTTAATTTATTTGGTCCTTAGTTGAAAATGGTAATCTGTGAATTCTCGAAACAGTTATCGTGAATTAATAAAATGTCTTTGTTATATCTTTGTACTAGATGATGCTCTGTAATTTTCAATTCTTAATTGACAGAATTTGGTGGATTCATGGTGTATACATTTAAATTTATTCTATAGTGGGTGACTTTCTTCTTTACTCAATAGCTTTCTGTATGGATTGATGTAAGTTAAGAGGAATAATTGAATGATCTACTAACGGTAAATTTAATCTATCAAGAATACAGTGTCTCTTATAATATGGGCATGCAGTTTCAATGTGAAATAATTATTTTCATTAGAGTGCGGTAGGTGTCATTTACAGGGCGAGAGCTCTGATTAGTTCTAGCGCTGTAGATGGTATCATATTGCTCATCTTTTACCCCAGAAAAAATATTTAGAAAATCTTGCTTTTCTACAATCACTATACAGAGGAAAAGAAATTTATTGTTAAATCAATGAATATTCATTGACTGAACCGAAGTAGGTGGCCTGTTTATATATAAGCACATTTATCTCCTAAATAACTCAGATATTCGATTAAAAACATCTATAGTATTTGTTTCAAAGCAGCAAATTAGCATTAGATTAAAAATACCATTTGCAAGGCCTGGACGTTTTTGCGAGATAGGTAGCAGTAGAATACTGAAGAAATTTAAAAGTGAAATGGAGCAGAGAAGATCCAATTATTGGGAGAATGAAATGAGGCAAGCCAAAACTCTTCTGGGAACACATAAGCAGAAGAAGCTTACAGAATGCCGCTATCTATCTCAGTAAGAATAATATTTGCATATTAAGAGAAATGCTTTCAGGCCATTGCAAACTCATTCCTCCTTGATTCATTTTACAGAGTTTTGAATCGGTTTAGCTCAACTTGCAGTAATTTATTACCTCGTTTATTGCTAATTAAAATAACACCGACACAAACAAATTAAAGTAGACAACTTTAGAAGCAATTTTAAAATGAAAAATACATTAAGTTTATATTGGAAATACTTATCTATCTAAAGATAAATACTAACGTATTTCCTTTCGAATTGCACATATTTTGTCTTTAAACTGCACGTACATGGGCCACTTGTTTACATTCCTCCACCTAAATGGATATTCTAAGCATAAGCCGGATGTATTTTTTTTTACAAAGAATGCGAAACACAATTTTTATGTGTTTGTTTACCTAAAGAAATGGTTTTTTTTTTTTTACCTAAAACACTATTATGATGTATTTTTCAGGAATAACTCCCTTATTATATTTATTATTTCATTTTCATAGTTTTTACCCTAAGAAAGATATGGATAGTAGTTTATTTTGATTTGAAATGCTATAGTTATTAATTAACGATGCCATCCTAGAATAATAGTACACTTTATTACTATAATTATTACAAATTAAATAGTCTTAAAGCCAGTTTTTATTGTGGGGAATTGTTTAAACCGAAGTCTGTATTCGACGGCCTCTACATATGCTTTTACTTTGAATATCCGATCTTCGATGGCCATCTGACTCACACGCTTGCCTACCATGATAGTGAAAAACTCTTCCCCCACAGTGCCGAGCACTGACGTATACTGATGACGCGTGACTCGATCAACCAGCGGGCAGCGGGTCAAGATATGTCTGACGCCACCTCAATGTAATTTTTGCGTATGCTGTGACCACTCTTCCGCTAGCTCCGTGCGGAGACTTACAAACATCTGAAATCGGTGCCAATCTAGTCGTGGCCTCAATTCGCCGCTTGTCTGCCTAAATAACTACAAAACGCATTTTGTCGTTTCAAATCATGGGAATCGTAACGGTCGTTCTGTATTTAAATGTGCGTGGGTCTGTACGTGTATTTATCGGTATTTTTACAGAAAATAAAAGCGGTGGCTATTTAAGAGAAACCGCCCCTGTTGCAAACTAAAAGGATATGTTGGTAAGTCTGGATTAGCAAAGGAATATGGAGGCAGATTTTGTGGAGAACATAATGAATTCATCGCCTCTCAAATTCTGCAGCAGTGTGCAACTCAAGGGCGTTGTGCCTGGGAACTTCTCATTTTCTATACTTTCTGAAAGGAATAGAACTGGAAGGCCAGCTGTAAAACAGCAAAAATAGATCTCGTAGATCGCAGTGGAATATCTATCTAAATAATATGAACGTTGAGAAGGAGGTGGCATGTGTTACATGTGATCTCTCTCGAGCTTTTGACTTAGTAAATGATAATATACTGTTAGAGAAATTGTCAGCCTATGAAGTAGGTGGCACTGCACTTAGTATTTTTAAATCTTACTTGTGTCAGCGAAAACAATTCACTGAAATTAAACATAGAAATAACTATGGATGTATAGAACGTTGCAAATCTGAAACAGTCGAGAATTCTATTGGAATCCCACAAGGGTCAAACTTGGGTCCGCTACTATTTGTTCTTTTTATCAATGATTTACCGCTTTCCTTGTCCGGCAGTGTGGTGATGTACGCCGATGATACTGCAATTTTAATATCTTCAGAAACCCAAGAGGGATTACTAAATAACGCCCGCCGCGTGTTGGGTGAAATGATGGAGTGGTGTCGAGTAAATAAATTAATTCTTAACATTAACAAACCAAAATTAATACATTTTGGGAAAACCAGCTCGCAGTTGGAATTAAATGTTCAAAATAATGTGTTCACCTCGGTCTTGGAGTGGAAGTTGTTGGGTTGTTTAACCATATACAAGGACTTAAAATGGGACATTCACATTAGTTCAGTTATTTCTAAGTTAAATAAGTCTCTATATGTTTTAAGAAATATGAAAGCAAATAACTCCGATATTAGTACATTAAAAACAATATATTTTGCATATTTCAATTCGCATTTGAGTTATGGTCTTCTATTTTGGGGGAATCAATTCCAAGACAAAATCAATACTTATGTTGCAGAAAAAAGCTCTTGGTATTATCTATAATCTGCAAAGGAGAGATTCTTGCAGAGAGTATTTCATTGAGTTGGGTATCCCGACGGTTTACATCCTTTATATACAGGCATACATTCAAACATATACTAAAGGCGCAAGGCCGTTCAGTTTTGTTTTCAAACCAGAAAACAGGCCGTTTTTTATATTTAAAAATTTCCATAACGGAAAAATGGAATATTTTAAAAATGCACACACCACTAAACTTAGAAAATTTCATGGAGGCAGTAACTTTATGCTTAAATAGTACATACTTTAATTTTGAAAAGAACTACTTTAAACAATATTATGGTGTAGCAATGGGATCACCAATATCAGCAGTAATAGCAAATTTAGTTATGGAGAAAGTAGAACAAGATATACTAAACAAAATTGATACACATATTACATTTTTTAAACGATATGTAGATGACTGCATTTTGGCAATACCTCAAAACAAAGAACAGTATATATTAGAAAAATTCAATAACTATCATAAACGTATTCAATTCACATTAGAAAATGAAAATAATTCATCAATAAATTTTCTTGATATAACAGTCTCACATAAAAATGAAAAAAATTACACAAATTGGTATTTTAAACCAACGCATTGTGGAAGGTATTTTAAACTTTTTATCACAAACACCCACAAGATACAAAATAAGTACGATTAACAACTTAGTGGATAGGTGCATAGCTTTCTCAGAAAAAAACCAATATCAAACAAAATATTAATAAAATAAAAGAAATGTTAATTAATAATAATTATCCAATTCATTTTATAGATAAATATTTAAAAAAAGATTAGCACAAAATGAAATAAAACTAAAACCAACCCAAAATAAGGACCAAAATAAAGAGGAGAACAAAAATATATATTTCCGTACATACACAAACAATTATCAGAGAATTTACAAAAATTACTGAAACAATATAAAATCAACATTGCTCATAAACCAAATTACACAAATAAAAAAGTGGTTCACAAAAAACTAAAGAACCAATAGATTTTAATAAGCAAACGCATACAATTTACAAAATTAACTGTGAAAACTGTGAAGGGTGTATATTGGACAATCACAACAATACATAGAGAAGAGATTTACTCGCACAAATATAGCATAAATACACAAAATGTAAACTCTACTGCTCTGGCAAAACATGCACTAAATAATAACCATAAATTTAATTTTAATAAAACGGAAATTTTAGAGATTGAAAATAATTATTATAAAAGACTTTTCAAAGAAATGTGGCATATTAAAAACAATATACATGCAATTAACGATAAAAATGATATAAATAATTAAGTCACATTATAAATAATTTGATTATAGCAAATTCTAAAGGAAAAACGAATTGAGTCGTCATGCACCTTATCGTGGAAATGTAGAGGCGATTTTTAAATATAAAAAACGGCCTGTTTTCTGGTTTGAAAACAAAACTGAACGGCCTTGCGCCTTTAGTATATGTTTGTTTGTCGATATTTGTTAATGTTTTAAAGTGTCGTTTACAATTTTAAAATGTAACTTAAAGAAATTTTGACAACGCCGTAAAGGTTAATAACTATGAAAACACCTAAATGTAAGTTTGAAAACAATTATGTCTTGTAATTACTAGTTTTTTTTTAATTATTATAATTTTAAAAATAGTAACTTGGTAAATTTTAAATTGTAATGCTTAATAAATTGTGAATTTTTAGGATTAAAATAAAATAATGAAAAAGGAATAAAACAAAATTCCGAAACGTAAAAACAGTATATAATTAGTAAGACAAAACCGGAATACCCAAAAAAAGGAAAAAATAAAAAGTATTATCATTAGCATTAATATTATTATCATTATTGTTATCATCATCATTATTGTTATTATTATTATTAATTACTTACTATTATCTGCCATTTCAATTGTTATTGTTGATAATTATTGTTATTTATGATGCAACACCACTGGTACAACTGCAATATGATTTATTTTATTGATACATATATACATACATACATGTATTCTAGTTCATTTTTAATTAAGTTTTTTAATCACTTAGAATCACCAGGAAACAAATTTAATTACACATTTTCCAACAACAGCAATTTGGAGGAATAGATTTCAATATGAGACCCTTATCCAATAAGACCACAAATAATATAGATGCAATCACAATTGAAACATCGAAAGAAATATTACAAGAAATAAGAGATTAGACCAAAAAACATTTTGGACCGATTTCTTTTTACGGACTAAAACTGAAATTTTCTATTTTCATTAGACCGGAATTGGACCAGAATCGTTACTTTATTCGGGTCCGGGTTATTCTTTTGTTTTTCTATCTGTGTACTACTATATCTTTTAAATTAACTAACTGCTACTGTTAACAGTTTTGTTAACTAATTCAATCTTTTGATTTCAGGTGAGTGAGCAATTTTCACAATATTAAAATGGCTGGAGAATTTTAACCACCTATCGAAATCGGAAACAATTGTAAGTATAAAAACTTTTCGCTTTAGTAATGCAGGGTAATAATTGCGTGAAATTTATTCTGTAAGTTATTCTGCTCTCGTACCGTGTCCTTCTACGTCTCGTCAATCTCAGGACAAATAAAACCATCTACGAACCTCTAATTATATCATGAGACCTCACCATTTCCATCAAAGTGCTCCTTTATTAAACCGGTTAAATGAAAATTGCTAGAGCGTACGGTGCCGTTCCGGTTTTCATTCGCAGTTCTCCTTTCCGACCCGTCACGGAGCGAAATGCGAAAATGGGAATTGCGTTAAGGATCTATCCTCTTCTCGGTTATATTGACTTGGCGGTTGTGAGTGTATGCATCTGTGTGCGTGTGGTGAGCGTAGACGCGATATAGGAAAAAAAAAAACAGAGAATGGAAAAAGTAGGTGAACGAGCGAGTGAGTGACTGAGAGTCATCAACACTAAGTAAATATGTGTCTTTCCCGGCGGAATTGTTGGCGGCCCTGAAGGATCATGGCGCATCTCGAATTGTTGTTTGTCATTAAGAGATATTGCCTTGGGCACTACCTGGATTTCTACTTTATTATTCAAATATTTATTATGGTGAGGTGTAACTGACTGTTTACGAAAAGGATGATATTAATTAGTAGCTTTAACTGGGAGTGCCAAATTACGTTAAGTTTGTAATCCTCATGCCCTAGCAAGTTCCGTAATATACCGAGCACAGCGTCTAAACCGTCGGTTTGCAGAACCATTGCTAGTTAAATATTGAAAATTTAATTTTAGGGATTTTTGGGACTGATCTTTAAAATGAAAATATTGGCAACACCTTATTTATGAAAAGTTAAATAAATACAATTCACCCTAAACCCCGTGCTCCGTCTAAATATAATACACGAGATTACCTATCCTAAGTACTGTATGGATTCTATAATAATTGAAATATGTTTGCACTCGTGGAGCGACTTAAGGGAGTCACTACAGAATTTGCGTTCAAAAAATCATTTTTTTATTTATTTATTGATTATCATAATAGATAGGCTTTGTAGTTATTTTCGAACAAGTTTGGAAAGCAGTAGAACTGGTCGAATTATCTTTTTTTAATTAATGAAACCACTTAAAACCATCAAATATAATATTAGTAAATGGAAGATAAATATAGATGTTGAAATGAAAACAATAATTTTGGAAATAATAATATAAAATTGTTAGAGGATGAAGAAAAGGAAGAAATGAAAAATAATGATGGGTATTAGTACGGAATATGATGGCGGAACAGTTTGAGGGTAACGAGATGCAAAATGACATCAGAAATTTTAATGACGTATCACAACAATATAAAGAATATGTTGTACGAGTGCTACAACAAAATATAGAATTAATCAAAGCAGAACACTGGACCGCAGAAAAGTACACTCATCCTTTGGAGATAAAACAAGATCACCCCTTCAATTGCAAGTGGTATCCCATTCTGTAGTAAGTATAGGATAGAAGTAGGGAAGAAATAAATTCAATGTTAGAGAACAGTATCATAGAAAGATCAAAAACATATTACATCAATCTAATTATAGTTAGTTTTCGCTTAAATTGAAAATTAAATTTTATTTGAGTTACAAAATTATAATTATCAATTGAAGGGGGGTTTTGTAATGGTATAATCATTTGATTTTATTTAAGTGTAACGTTACTACTTTTACTTTTATGTATTTTAAAAAATAATAAGGATATAACAAAAAAGTAATGAATACAGATGGTCTTATAATAATAATAATAATAATAATAATAATGAACTTTATTGATCCCAATACTCCCAATACACATCTTTATACGTATTGCTGCGTACTGACTGAATTGAAAATGCAAATGAAAAGTACGAAAAGTAAATTGTGAGTGAAAGAAATCTGACTTTCCCAATTACCCCAAAAACTGAAAAGGTATAACTAAAAATAAAAGAACAGAATTATTAACTCAACGACGTTAATTAACAATAAAAATTTATTATATAAAAAAAAATAATTACAAATTTGCAGAAAAAAAAACCGTGAGCAGAGGGTTCTGCCTAAATTTAAAAACTGCACGTGATTCTAAATTACAATAGGACAGTGCTATTTCCTATATCAAAGCAAAAGACAAGTTTGTTCTGGAAGATAATCCTATTATACCAATATCAATCCACGTAGTTTCAAAATAACACAAACTAAATTAAGCGTGGGCAAATTGTAGCAAAAAAAAAACAAGAATGAAAAACTAAATGCAAGCACAAAGCTTCTATTCACCCAACCCGAGGTGATTGATAATTAAAAACGAAACAGTAAAATTGAAAAACGGAGAAATTAAACTCTTAAAACTAAATTGAAAAAAAAACTAAACTGCAAATATATCTTCCCGACCAAAAATAATAAATGATCTTATATCTATAGTGTGCAACCAACAATATAATAACAATTATAATAACGCGAATTCCTTGTTGGGCCAAATAAATTCAATCACAGAAATCTATTCTTTAAATCATATGAATAAACAAAATGGCAGCAAAAATTCAAAAATACAAGTACTCACGCTAGCGTCTACCAAGGAACTGCTTGATAAAATCTCTACCGTTGGGTACAACGTAGCCGCACAATTCACCGACAAAATCTAATAGAATAAACATTAACTATACATGACAAACAATAGACATCTTAAAGAGTGGAATTAATTTAAAAAAACTTAACACTTAATTAAATAAATCATGGTAATAATTCTTAATAACTAAAATTATACAAACTAAACATTATTATGAAAATTTCTCGATACAATGATTCAGCAGTTTTAAGCAAATCAAATATGCAACACAAAATACACTCGCGGTAAATGGGTTGCCACAGCAGTATATATAACAACTACTTAAAATTAAAAACTACCATTACAAAAGGTAAATACAAAAAGGTAAATATGTGGGTAATATCGGGTACATTCACTTGGCGAGGCCCAGGTCGGAACAGTATATGTTGTTGACTGCTCATGCCTAACCAAGAGATATATCACGAAAGAAATTAACAAGCATATGAATTTAATTTAGAGTAATTAAGATATTTAAGATAAGGATAAGGAAACTAACGAGAAAAGAAAAAAAAGTAATCTATGCTACTGCCTACACCTGCACCTAACTTAGTTAACATAATATCGATGGCCCGGTCTCATTCCAATTTCATTTTTCAAAATAATAATAACGAACAATATTGGTGCAAATATATTATAAGAGAAAGAGAAAAAGCAATATTAACGTATATAAATATTGATATATGATGTTTAAAGCTTGATTTTACTAATTTAATTAATGTATTATATTTAAAACTTATTTTTTTATACCGGGCTGTGTGATACCTTGTAGCATTAATATGTTCTCCCAGCCATGAAGAATTACTATATAAAACTCATTTATTAATGCTCGATATTTTGGGAAAATTTACTTCGTTTTTGCCTGAGTATTACTGCAATTTAAATAAGGTTTTTGAAGTTAAATAATTAACAGTCAAGAAAGTAGAACTGAACGTGCAGAGGTCGGGATATGTTTTGACAAAAAAGTTGCAATTTGTTGATTTGATACAAAAGACAAATAAAAACAAGAAAAAACAAGAAACTACCAAAATGCACTTATATTATAGATTCTTAAAAAATAATATAATTTTTATAACAGATTCGCGTACGCGGCTCTGAGACCCGACATCTGTTAGGAATTTCCGGTACCTGAACAACAGCTCTATTAATAATAAGTAATTTTGCTGTTAGGTACTGGTCCAACAGCTCAAATTGTGTATACCAGGCTTTAAAAAACCGGGTATGTTTAATTTTATTGGAAAGTGAACATTTTAAAAATTCAACAGAATGTTTTCAACTTAGTTGAATTTAGGGATAAAGTACCTAATTAAAAATAATATGCGGAAGCTCATAGAAATTAAAACGTTTTATTTAATATAAGAAAGTTGATATCCTACATATCAGACGTGCCACGAAGATAAAAATATGTTCCTTAAATAGAAATAGAAATGACTGTGACTATCTTGGGAGCTTTAAAGCCATTTGAGTTCAAAAAGAGCTAATGAGCTAATTCGGAGAGACCATTGTATACTCTAGTTTAGTTAGTCCGCCTCTGACAAGTTTCGACCGCAAAAAGTCCTTTCGTACGCTTGATTTGCATGGAAAACTGTTTTCCTAAATAGGCTATAAAACGAGCATTATGGTGTTGGAATTGTGCGGTTTAGTATTGCAAAATGCGCGGGAACTTCATTTGGCCGGCGGATTATTTCAAGCGACACCATTACCCACAATAACGTCGAAATTTTCCAACTACAATGTTGCGTGATTAGAATTTTTAGAAGTTTGTAGCGCCTTCCACTCCTGCCGTAATATTTGCGCGTAACATAGCGCATGGGAAAGTATTAAACCTGGCTGGATTGCTAAAATCGTGGCTTGTTTAATTACACGGAACGGGGCTGTTTTGTAGGATATACGAATATGGTCGGCGGGATGGAAAGGAAAGGTTAAATTTTATGGTGTGTTTGCAATGTTTTTCTTTCATGTTTTACAGTAGAATCCGCAGAAAGTTGTGCTTTTACAAAGTTTGGGGAAATCCTCACGTTTTATTTTGATATGTTTTCGTCAAGCACATAAAGCGAATGTACGATATGCACTTGTGGCTGTTTTAATCTTTTAAGCGTAGGCAAAATAAGTTATTTTCGAGGTTTTTTTTTGTAACAATTTTGTGAGATGAAACTCGGGACGTTAGTCGCCCAATTTTTCTAATGTTAAAACAGTATAGTTCAATACTTAACAGTAGCATTGAAGGTTTTCTTTAAACAGTCAATCATAACCATATAGTTGAAACTTTACTACAATCGTTTTTTTTTCAATATTTTATCAAATGAACGTCAAAGAAACTAACACAACATTTTAAAATCAAGTATGACAACGGAATTTTTGTGTTGAACACTAAAAATATGTTGAACTATATAAGAAAGTGAAATCGGGCCATTAACTTACGAGTTTCAGTTTAAAAGGTTTAAAACGTGAAGGTTTTTACTTCAATCTGTATCGATTATAAGTACAGACAAAGAGAAATATATAAGTAAATACGTCCTTCAAGCTGGGGAATTCGATTCTGAGATTAATGTTACCGTACTTTGGGCATCTAGTACATTTCAGCGTGGATGCTTTAAGGAAAAATAGAATTTGCGATGAACTGCATTAACATAACCTTTATAAACGTATTTTATAGTTATACCCACATTTTATCGCGGTAGAGTGATTAAAGTAATCATTTTTTACTCAAAAACATTGCTGTGAGAAAATTTTACAAAGAATAAAATATTTGAACAAACTAAAATTATTTCATATAGAACTCATAAGAACTAAATGTGATTTATTTTTATCCTTGATGGTTAATATATTTGCTCGTGTAGAGCAGTAACGAAAACAAATTTTGGATAACTCTTATATAACACGAAGCTAGTATATGTGAATATAAACCTATAAATAATTAACATAAGAAAGGAAAGAAAGGTGCCATGGCACAAAGGTGAACCTGGACGATATGTAGGTAATATACGGTGATCGTTCAGGTTTAATAGATCAATTTTTGAATCGTAATTCTTATAACAATAGTAAAACCTTTTCATTTTATCCACTCGTACACTAATTAGTATAAAATTTGCAGGCGTCTCTGTATTATATACTTAATAATAATAAGAAAATATTTTTTTTTTGCGAAATTGCGAATTGTCAAAATATTTGTACTGACTCTTCAACAACTAAATGGAACACCGAAATATTTTTTGGTTGCTCTGTGTTGTGTTGTCTGTTTATAGTGCAAGCTTAAAATGTCTAAGACAATTGACAATCCCGCCGATTATGAGATTCGTTCGGTAATTCGATTTATAAACGCAAAGAATGTGAAACCGGCAGAAATTCATCGCCAAATTAAAGATATTTATGGTGAAAACGCAATGGCTGATGGAATGGTGAGAAGGTGGATAAGGATGTTTAATAAGGGTCAAACTAACGTCCACGATGAGCGCCGGAGTGGTCGGCCTTCTGTTGTCAACGACGACTTCGTGAGGAAAATCGATGGAAAAATCCGTGAGAAGAGAAATTTCACTATGACAACGCTTTCAGGCGAATTCCCGCAAATTTCCAGAACAGTTTTGCACGAAATTTTTTCAGACGGTTTAGGTTACTACAAGTTGTGCTCGAGATGGGTTCCCAAAATGCTCAATGATGTTCACAAAACCAAGCGACTTGGAAGTGTGTTGACATTCTTCACACGGTACAGCGAAGGAGAGGACTTCTTGAATCAAATTGTGACAGGTGATGAGACTTGGACAAAAGAAATTCAAGACGACGATGTCTGTACAGAAAATCGTGTGCACGGTGTTTTGGGACCGAAAAGGTGTACTGCTTGTTGAATTTCTCTCAAGAGGTGAAACCATCAATGCAGCCAGATACTGTCAGACTTGAAAAATCTTTGACGTGCGATACAGAACAAAAGGAGAGGGAAGCTCAGCAGAGGGAGGGGGGAGGGAAGATTGAGTGTGTTTCCATTCCATTGATTGCTGTTTTCATTCCGGTGTGACATGAGGTGTCAAATTCATTGGGCGTCAAAATGGCGTCAGTTGAGAGCAAACGAACAAGAGCGACTAGCGCGCATGCGCGGAACGTCGATCGCAGCGCAGCAGCGACGGGAATGCGAAACGGTACTTACTTTCCGGATACGTCGAAAAAAATAAGAATTGCCGTTTTAATGCATGTAATAATGTCGCACACTTACGCGAATCACTCTGTATATTCAGATGTTACATGAATTTACACAGTTTATTAATTGTAAATAAGACAGATGTTTCACCGCACAGCGGCTTTGTCAGGTAGGTACTATAGTATTTACTGCAATAATTGCTTTTCATTAGTTATTGGTGTTTTTGTAATGTTTCAAAACAAAAATCTATTTACCGGTTTTTTGAATTTATTCCTTTGACTGTGAGCGCATTGTTCTATAATGATGAATAATTGCGCGACTGCAGCTAAATTTGTGATTATTATAATCCTTACCCTTCAAGAAAAGTATTCTAACCAAATTCAAAGTCTAATCTCGTGTAAAAAATAACGTATAAACTATTTTATACCCGAAATCTGAAAAATGTAAGCCTGTTGAGCTTTCTCAACAATCCACGTAATTACATTATTTAATGTAATACGTTCAGGTACTTTAAATAACTCTCTATATCTAGGCCGAGTTTAGTAATTAAACATATCTGGTACTTGTTCAGAATATACATCAACAGAGGATTAATAATTCCAGCCTAATACCAAAATTTCAAGCGAACATGAATTTTAACCCACTTTGCGTAGTGTTTGTTCATTTAAGTATACAGCTTGATCACAGACAAATAAGGCTTTAGTTAAAATATTTTAAAATTAAAATATGACAATCGTTCTACCATAAAGTAGAAAAATTGATTTTTGATGCTTTTTGCATTTCGGCGTGGTGACCACATATTATTATTACGAGCATATTTTTGCTCGGGATGTAAAATCATTAACTTCCAAAATAAATTTAGCATTTTCCTATACTTTAAATTACTTAACCACTAATTCTAGCGTCGAGAATTAACAAATGCGTCACGTGCGACCTCCTAAGATACAATATTTTCTAGGAGTTAAAGCAATAGTAGTTCTTCGAAAATAATAAAACAAACAGAATACCCAAGGCGCATCACGTCTTTTAATTCTCTCCTCGAGCTTCCGCTACTCCCAAACTGCATCCTGAATACGAAATTTGCATTTTTTCATCAATCAATCTCGCTGTCAATATATACGCAATGTAAACAGTATCCTAAGAACAGTGAGAACATAGACCTGTCAGACCTTCGTCAGCTTTAATGTTTAATAAAACGCGCCCAAGGTTTTTTTTTGTTGTTTTTAAATAGATCGCTAGAATAGGGTGAATATTGAATAATGCAATTTGATACAGTCGCAGTTGAAAAATCAGGTATCACCGATGTGTTTAACAACGGCCCGGGATCTGTCGAATCTGTCCATATCTGATGCTTTTAACAGGGCTAGAAAATAGATTTTTGTAACGGTGGGTAATTAGATGATTGATACACGTTTCCGCTAATGTTATCTGTGTTAGTGTGTGTCCCCTTTGGATTTAATACAGATTGATCTAATTTCAGACTACTAGCATTGGGATTTATTAGAGATAGATTGTAGGTTTAGACTTGGTAAAGTTGTCAATTTTGAGTTTGTTATGAACAAGAAGACACAATGACGCTAGAGATTAAAAAAACTCATTTTTTCTTACCTTAGGCATCCTTACTTTGCCTTGCAGAGAAAAAATTAAAACTGGGTTTAGTCTCAAGACCATGTCTTATCTTCCATCTAATGGCGTATAAGTTTTCATATAACGTTTCATTTCAGTGTTATACCTAAAAGAAATAATTTGTTCAACTTGATGTTTTGGCAATGTGATAGTTTTATATAAAAAATCAAACGATTACATTTGCCAGAAATGTTAGCATGCGAATACGAAAAAAAATCAATAATATGTTTGGAGATCTCGTAGCTGAGTACACTCCTGTACACGTCTAGGCATGGACAAAATGAGATGGTCGATATCTGCTTGTGGCACCTCGTTCCAAGTAACTTGAACTTCGTAGATTAACTGTGCCAGAGATTATGACGATGGTGCAAAATGGACAGTCTCCTCTCCGTGATATCCTCCACATGTTCAATGGATTTTAAATCTGGTGAACGGAGTGGCCACGGCAAAACATTAATCTCTGCTTCTTTCGTCTATAGTTCCAAGAGCAATATGGGGTTGAGCTTGTCTTGCTGAAAAAGGATGTGTGGACGGCCATCTAGATAAGGCAGTAAAGTGTGTAACGTTTGAATTTTCATCTTTTATCCTATTTTTATTTATTCTTAGTACTACTTGAGCCATTTACCGGCGTGTAGTTGAGCTAGGTTGGTAGCTGAACTGTTCTTCGCACTTTACTTTTCAATTAGAGTTTTGGAATCGTTTTTTTTATCTTTAACAAGTTAAGCAGATTCCTTTCGTACCTGCGTACTTAGTGAGGGAGTCACGTGGCGCGCACGGAAAAGCGGTAGCGTTGACACGTTTTATAACTGCTCCATAAAAATACAGAAAGAAAATTTCTTTGTATGATCTGGGAGGCCCGCCATATGATTGTTGTAGATTGATAATCTTCATTTTATCCCTGGGGATACCCCGGGGGTACCGCGTCGTCGTCGTCTGCGAAGATTGTTAAACCCGGCAATGCCGTTTTGATCTTCAATTTTATCTAAATAAACACATATTGTAATAAATATTTACACCAGCCAGACTCAGTATACTTAAGTAAATTTTACGTAATAATAGCTATCATTTTTTTTTGTATCCTCGTGAAGAATAAGTTAGGAAGTCTCATCGAATAATATTATTATATTTTTATTTTATTTTGTTTTTCTTTGCTCTTCCCAATGTTTAATACTACTCTTTAAAGCTATATGTGTAAAAATTTCTCTGTTAGCGAATGATCATTCGACCCAGTAATTTTTGTCACCTTTTATTGTCGCTAAAATATATATTTGCATATATACCTACTTCTCACATCAATACACTAAACGATATGCTCAACTTCGTAATAACACCAATAACTTTTATTAAAAACCCGATGTACGTCCTATAATTCGTTTTATTATTGCATTAATTTATTTATTACCTACCCTGAGAGAGTGAGCTAGCCGGAAGCCGTGAAGGCAACTAAGTTAAAACCCCACAACTAAAGGTAATAAGTGGTTCGTAAGACATCCTCAACATAACGCGCAGCTGTCATACTGTCTCGAATAAAGAGAAGTGGTGGTCGGCTATTATAGGCAATAGCCCTCCAAACCATTACTCCAACAATCCTGTGTACATGCCTCTCAACAACAAACCCAATATCACGTCGGCACCGTGCATAGTTGGACAGAATCGCGATTCATCGCTGAAGACGCCATTATGCCATTTTGCATTATGCCATTTTGCCTCCTAATGCTGCCTTTGTCTGCACCAGTTCAAACGTTGACGACAGTAGTCCGTGGTCAAACGAAGCACTAATCGCGGAGGTATGAAACAAGTCCAAAGGCTTGAATGCGGTGACAGTGTACGCATAGTAACAGGTCTTCCTTTTTCTCCAAACCATTGGCCAACGATTTGACTCTTAGTAACAAAACGGTCGTCGTAGAACTAGTTGTCTGAAGCGCCTGTCTTGATATGCTGTCATGGTACGCCTCGATTGACCAGTTGGTCTTCTTGGTGTTCTTCTACCTTCTTCTGTCCCACACACGACACACATGCATTACCATCATTGCAGTACAATTAACACGGCGGCGGCGGCCATTTTCGCGATAGGCCAAACCAACATCTCGATAGGCAACAAAACATTTTAAGGCCGCCATGAAGTGTCCAACTGTCAAACATTGCAATTATTGTTTGTTGGCATGAAAAATAGGGTGTATTAACAAAGAGGGTTGGCAGATATAGCACTTCAGAAACTCCAAGCGCAATTATTAAATTTTTAATTGCAAAATGAACGTATTTAAAGAGGGACCTTTAGATACGTTCATTTTGATATTATATGCCTTTTATACACCCACTAAATTGTATGTCAAGTTTGTTTAAAGCGAAACCGGTTCTGGCTTGTTTCGCTTTGGGATCGTTTTGCCTCTGGCCGTTTTCCCTCGGAAAATGGCATATTATGTATATTGTAATAATATGTTTGTAACTTTCTGTTACATGTAATTCTGCGTATGATTAATTTCATTTTTTATTTAAACATAACTTGTACAGGTGGGCATACAATAAATATGTAAGTACCAACTTTTCTAATTTTAAGAAATATCTATTTTTCTGAAACGATAAACATGAGGTATTTACGTTGATGGACTTACATATTAGTAGCTACCTATACAGGTATAGTGCAAAAAAGCATCTATTTTTGTATGACCGGGGATGAAACAGCCAGGGTGAAACAACCGGGGCGAAACGGCTTTTAAAAGTAAACCAGAAATAAAGCTTCTCCGTGATAATCTGCAATTAGTGTATCGCAAATAACGCTAACGGAAACGAAAACAAAAGTAACGGTAAAGCCGGGCATCTTCTTAAGACTTCCAAAAATAACTTCAACCAAAAGAAAAGTTCGATGAGAAGAATCTTGTTTACCAAAAAAATCGCGCTGTGGTGCTATGCCAGATGGCAAATAGTGGTGTGGAAGAGTTGCGGTCCTGGATAATTTGCCGGTAAGGAATTCTAGCGATCAGATGTCCATAGATTGATCGATTGTACTCTAATAATTGAGCCGACAAAAATAATCAGTTTATAACTTTTGCTGGCAGATAATCGCGTAAAACGCGTGACTTGGGCGCAAATGAAATCCGAGGTGGAATAAATACGGTTTATTGCATGCAGCTACAGGTAACTTGGAAGTACAGATATCAACAAAAACATCATAGGAAAGGTATTCTTAGAAATCATATAATTCTTGGTTACAAGTGAATTTAAGGCATTATAGTTAGACATTTTTAAGTGTGGCAATAATTGACGGTAGCTGCGGGAAATTGCGACACTCTGTATAATATTGCACTGTGATGTATACGTATAAAAAATATTACTTTCCTATCTTTTGTAGTTTTAACTAAGTTATATCCTTAAATTTTCCTCAAACAAATATTCAAAAATCTTCGAGCTAATTTCTGTAATACGTTCCTCAGAATCGATTAATTTCTAGATTATCTTCCGAGCAACAAGATCCTCACCACTACTCTGCAATTTGTTATCAGACATTTTTAGAAATAAAGGATATATAATATATAAAAGAGCCTCACCTTCGTACTGGTAATTTCTTTCTTTATGCCAGGATTATTCAAAGTCGGGGGCAATGCGATCGTTTTCCGGCAAAATTGCAAGATCGGAAAAGATTCCCCGGCACATAGTCCAACGTAAAGTTTTGATTAGCTTTATTTTATTGAAACCTGGTTCTTCGTTAATGACAGTCATTCATGCTCAGCAAACCTTGAAGCGCTATGGACACATTTGGAAAAATGTTCTGCTAAAACTATGTTGAAGAACCATTAATGGCTCTGCTGATTCAAAATCTTTTGCTCAGGTTCAAAAATTCCTCAACCAATTCACCACCAGATACATCACATTTGTCACGCGCTTTTTCCAATTTCGAGTTTTTGGGAATTGTTTTGATATTGTTTAAATGTGTCTGTAGCTTCGGTGAGCATTTACCTTTTTTGAGGTCGGACTGTTTAAAAAACAGAATCTATCCCAGTTTGAGGAACTCTCTTCTTAGTTATTAATAAAGTAGACAAAAAAGTTTAAAGTTTTGTAATGTTTCTTAAATTCTGGGTGTTTCTTTAACAATTGCTGGTATAACATAATTCAGGTTAACATCGTTAAGGCTGATGAGGGGAGGATGATGCTTTGCTAGAGCAATGGTTTCAAACTCGCATGCCTTACTTGTGATGTTGACGTACAATATTATAAATATCAACTCAAATTACTCCATATATTGATTTAACAACAAGGCTTCTGATGAAGCAATCGAGTTATTTGTATCTTCTTCAAGATTTAGAAGGATATTATGAACAGAAATGTTGTAAAGTTTGAATCATTGTACTCGTATTACAAAAAAAACGTCATTGTAACACCAGTGTTTTAATATACCTACTATTGTCGGTGTTACTGCAATATGTCGCCAGTTAAAAAAGATAGTGTTTGAGAGAAAGTTATTTTTTTTCAGACTTTTATGGTTTTTGACGACATATTGCAATAATAACAACAATTCCGCCGACACACTACACTGAGAAAAATACTGGACATGATATCAATAATCTACATTAATTGGGTGAATTTTCATCGACAGAACAAAATGTGTCTTTGCTATGATAAAATATTACTTACAATCCTTGATGAAGTAATAACAATATTCATTAGTGAAATAAATTAGTTTTCATTATTATTAAGTCATTGTACATTAAGTCCGTGGATAATATTTATTATGGTAACTATATTTCCATCCGTTCAATAAATAATATGAATATGAATAAATTGTTATTTTCACTTATAATTTTCATAAAATTGTTCACGATATGAACGCAATAATGCATTAAATGATATTCTCTTCGTTAGTTCAATGGTTTGCAATCTATTACAAGAACGACAGAAACATAACTTAATGAAATGTACAGAAGTGATTGACTTCGCGCGTGAAAGTGAGAGTAGCGTGAGCCCCTAGAGGGCGTGCATCTAAACTCGTGATCGTTTAGGGGGAAATTGGGAATAATATTTGAGACACGATACTGATGAAAGTGAATTTGCTCTTGGAGGAATGCTAAAGACGCTTGGTAGCAGAAACTCACATTTCTGCTTGCATGGTGATTTCTCCATAATAGACCATGAATAAAAATGCCATGGTGGCATTTTTACGGTTAATTGTTTAGACATGTTTCTTTTGATGTTACTTTGAATACAAGCTTAATTAAATAATGCTACATACGCTACTCAACAGTAGATTGAATAAAATGCGATTATTGCATCAATTAAGTGCATTATTTTAATCAGAAGTTTACTCTATAACAATAACTAAAATTTATTAGGATTATGAATAATATACATTAAGTCAACCACTTGCGATTAGCATTATCAATTAGTAATATTCATTATATTTATGCCTGTTTTCATTCGTCGACTGGAGTTCATACATAAACTCGCAGTCATTCAGTAAATCAAATAAAGTTGTTAAAACAACGCTAGTGTTCGTTACAATAACAACATATTTCATTGAGGCAATCAACCCACGATTTCATTTTCAATGACGTTGGTTTTATTAATACAGTGAATGATTTATTACTCAATCAATTTGTTCGTTATTTAGTAAAATCTTTTTCATTGATTTGATGAACTCGTTCTTGGACTAATTTTAATGCGTTATTTCATGTGAACAATTATTTTTTTCATTTTTTTAAGACCCATTTTTGGTTCGGTGTAGTGGCACACATGGGATACTAATTATTTTTTTTCTTTTCTTTTTTCGAATAAATTAGAATGCTTTCTCTTTAAGGTTCTTTAAGAATTTGGCGCACTTGTTATAGTTAGTTCATGAGTTATCTATTCTTATTTTTTGCCATATTAGGTATTGTATTGAACAATTGAACTTTCGTATCTGCGTAAAAAATCCAATTACTTTCAATGCTGAAGAGCGATCGAAGAGCAAATATAAAAGGACGGGAAAAAAATGAAACGAACCGGAGAAAAAAAATTTCCGAGCATCTGACTCCTTCATCTTGGAAGAGCAGATACCTCATATAGTTGCGCCATACTCGAGAATAAGCAATAGGTCGCCGTCTAATTAGATTATCCCGCTAGTTGCACCTGCAACCGCCACTCACTTAGATAACTCTCGGGGCGGTGTGATTGACGTCTGGTCCCTTAATATTCAATTATGCGCGTACAAGTTGTACCGTCGTCCCATATTCGCTACGATAATGAAATTTACCCCGCGAACGATGTCGCCTGGGAGGCGGTAATGGAGAAGACTGTCTTCGCTCAATCAGGCGGCAATTTTCGACGGAGCACCGCGCTTCAGGCGCTCACTCCATCTCATCCGCGTTGCCTTTTGCCGACGCATCCGTCGTTCGGGCTCCTCCAATCGAAGAATCAATTTGTCTTTGATTGTCAGAGAGCAATAATTCAAATAATGCATAAGTGGTGGAGGCGCTGCGCTGCGATAGGCGCGAGTATCGAATCCCATTTCCCGACGCTTTGTGTGGAGCGGCGAGTTAAATCGATTTGACTATTGTTCAGGCAGCTAGAAGAGAATCTGGTTTCGAACTCGGAATACATTAAATAAGATTAATATCGCACGCCTCTTCGGAAATATCGACTGCGAAAATCGACAGAAATATGCGCGAATAAAAAAGCAAAACATCGGCAGTATTAAGCCATTATTTCTTTCTACTCTTCACGCATGTAGTATGATTTATAAGAATTGTCTTTAGTAAAAACGTGGTGGTGAATTAACTTCATATGGGAATAAAAATACTATTTAAGCCTTGGGCAGTTCCATATTTTCTGTTTACCAAAGCCAGAGATTGACCAGGAAAACATAACTACTTAGAATTAAGTGACAAATGTAAATAAGAAAGATCCGTCTTTCTCATTACGAGAAGAGAAGATAATGAGCGTTCTGGGTTATTTTATGTAGAATTTCAATCAATATTCCATTTAGGATGAAAACCATGTCTATATTGGCCGTTAGTTTGGAATTATTACACTGAGAAAAATAAAAATGCTGTTTCATCATTTTTTTTTTTTGCAGTTTTAAACACTTCTGCATTGACATGGTCCTTGAATGGTAAACCTAAGGCAACACGCATGGTTAAATATACTTTAATTTAAAACTTTTGGCTTTTAGCGGAAAATGCAAACGTCTGCATGAAGCTGAGTGCTTTTTTACGTGAAAGTATTTTAGTTTTATTCATTTCCCAAACGTGCCATAAAATCTCAAGATAACACAAACTATAGTAAAAGAAAGGTAAATATTTTCGTGCGAGATTAAAGGAATTTTAAGGACAATTAGAATCCTTTCAGTTGATGTTGCATTACTTATACGCTAACGCACTTTACACAAGTATATAGTGTTTGAACATTTAAAACTGTTACCTACGGAAAAAAAAACGTTTTTTGTTAACGCATTTGGTTACTAAATTATTACTTTGATTGAAATAATAATAAAAAATATTTCTGTATTCACCCAACGAATTAATTGTTAGAAGTTTATTGCAAAAACAATATAAATTATTTTCG
>RXPK01004543.1:0-23430 GCA_004143645.1 Protaetia brevitarsis | reverse complement strand
CTAAACCTTCATATTCAGTGCGACGTGTTTTTGGGGTAAAGATGTACCCGAGCAAGCTGTAAGATGACAAAAGTGGTTCGACAAACGTTATGAGCTATGTTAACAGGAAGTTGAAAGGGAATAGCCGATTAATTCGCGAAATAAGTCTTTCAGATGGAGCTAAGCTAACTATACATAGCAATATGAAAATACGATGGTACCTCTATTTTCGTTTACGGTCAGTTCGTCGATAAAGGTGAAATAACTTTCGTAATACGCGCTTAGCATGTTTGTGAAAGTGATTTTTTTCAGTTTTAGAATATTTATAAATCATTCGCAAGAAATGTTCAAATACGGGAGCTCATATTCCCAATTATCGAGAGATTTCGAAAGGTGAGAGAAGCGCGTAGATAATGGGAAAGATAGTAAATGATGGATATAGGTGATGAAGCCCTGTTGTATCGGAATTACGCGAGGTACCCAGAATATTGCAAAATATTGCGGAAATGGCAGCGTCCTTTTGCCGGCCATTATACGCAATGATACGCTATTTCCGACAATGGCGAAAATTTTGTAGGTAGGTGGTGTTCTCACGTGTTGTATTATTAAAAAGAATACTGAGAGATGTTATAATCATTGCACATACGTAACGTAGCTGAAATATCTGAAGTATTGTAACATAATTGAACTGTCAGTCACTGTCATATTTTAATTTATATTGGTGCATTTTAGCCTAGGTCGCGTGCGACAAAGGAGTTTGTTATGGAAGGTGCCGGGTTCAATCACGGCGGGTCAGTTTTTTTTTTTTATCGTACTTTTTTTATTGTACTTTATCGATTGCAATACATGATATATATATTGGGGCCATAATATACAGAAGAATTTATTTATGTAGATTGTGTTAGAATTTATATATATAGAATCAAACACGATGGCTCGACTAAAATGGAGGAATATTATCAAAAAATGATGACATTTTGCAACACTTTGTGGTGCTTGGATCGTTGCTTTGATCTGATAATATTGTTTGGAAAAATAAAATGACGGTAAAATGGTAAGAAAATTGAAATATGGAAATCGCCAACTATTTTTAAAAGCTGAAACTATGGATGATAAAGGGAATAGGAATGAGAGAATAAAACGCAATAAGGAAAAGAGAATAGGAAGGGAAAAAGAGTAAGGCAATAGGAAAGGTTTAGGAAAGGAATAGAAATGGGAATAGGGAAAGTATGGAAGGGGATGAGAGGGAATGGAAGGAATGGGATTAGGGAATAGCGATGAAAAGGGGAAAAGGAATAGAACAGAGAAGGGAAGACAGGAGCAGAAAGCAGTAGAGATGAGATAGGGAACGAGAATGGGTAAGGGAATACGTAGAGGGAAAGGGAATAGAAAGGAATGGGGATAGGGAAACTGAATAGGGAAAGGGAATGGAAAAGAGAATGGGAAAGGGGATGGGGAAGGTGATGGGAAAGGAATGGATAGGGAAAATGGAATAGATAAAGAATAGTAAATGAATAGTGAAAGAAATTGGGAAGGGGATAGGGAAAGTAAACAGGAAAAGGAATTAGGAAAGTGAATAGGGGAAAAGAATAGGGAAAGGAATAATGAAATGGAATAGGGACCTGGAATTAAAGAATGGAATAAAGAATAAGATAGGGAAGATTATGGGTAATAGAATAGGAGAAGGAATAGGGAAGGGGAATGGAATACGGAAAAGGAATAGGGAATTCGGAGGGGAATAGGAAAGGGAGTAGGAAAGAGAATAGGGAATAAGGAGAGGGAATAGAGATAAGGGTAATAGGGAGGGGGACTAGGGAAAGGAATAAGAAAAAGGAATTAGGAAAAGGGATAGGAACAGGGATAGATAAAGGAATAGAGAATAAGAATGGAAACAAGAATAGGTAAGAGAATAGAGATAGGGAAAAGCGAAACAAAATGATAAAAGGTAATAGGGTAAACCTGAAAAATATACTGTAGGAAAATCGTCACCTTTTTTTTTTAAGCTGTAACTTATGGATGTTATAAAAGAAATAGGGAAATAGCACATGAAAACGCAATAAGGAATGAGGAGATAGGGAAAAGGGGATAGAATTTGATTTAGCTTTATTTTTGTTTTTAGGAAAGAAGTCTTTCTACAAAAGTTTATAGAATTGAATGCTGCATAACCTAACCATATATAAAAATATACAGATGTTCAGGAAGACTGGTTTTTCCATCACTATAGCTTTATTTTCGCTTTTAGGAAAAAACCTTTTCTACAAAAGTTGTACAGAATTCAATGGTTGCATAAGGTTACATATTTTCACTACACAGTGTTTCACGAAGATTGGATCTTTGATTAAAGCTTTATTCTTGCTTTTAGGAAAAAATTCTTTTCTACAAAAGTCTTATAGAATTGAATGCTGCATAACCTAAAATTATTTAAAAAAATACCGGTGTTCAGGAAGACTGGGTTTTTGTTATAGCCTCTATTTTTGCGTTTAAGAAGAAATCTTTTCTACAAGAGTGTTATAGAATTGAATGCCGCATAACTAAAAATATTTTCAAAAATTACCGGATGTTAGGAAGGCTGGCTTTTTCACTATGCCCTATTTTTGCGTTTAGGAAGAAATTTTTTCTACAATAGTGTTACAGAATTGAATGCTGCAAACCTAAACATATTTTCGGCTATACAGGGTGTTCCAAAAGTAAAAACAAAAAAAAACACTTAAAACGTATTGCACATTATACAAGATGATTCTCAAGTGAATGGGACCGACTTCCAGAAACCCTCTTCTCAAGTCCACCTTCCTCGACTCCTAGATGCGCCAGCATTATTATTAATACACTAAAAGGTGATAGCTCTGTTTTTTTCTACTTTTGTTCGCACCCATAGGCTCGCCCTATCTAGAGCGTGTAAATTTGGAGCCGAAAAACTGTCCGCCTAAGGCTCAGACGGGGTGCGATAAAAGGGAATTATTAAAGGGTCGAGGGGTAGGGGGGTGGTAGTGAATAGGGTATCGAGATTAAATTGTTTAAAAATAGGTCAAGGGAGAAAATTCGCGAAATTCTAAATTGTGATGGGTGCGAGTTAGGCGAACGTCTCTGAAGACCGAGAAATGTCACTTGGCGAATTTCGACCGATTTGGCATTGTCAAAGTTGGGCAATTTCGTATGTTCGCTGCGAGGATGAGATGATATTTGAGAGTGCGGTTAATGTCGAAAAAGTTTCTCACATGTTTCCTCTTACTGATTGAACCCTAAAATGGGGTCGAGACGCGAAATTTTTCTCAAAAAGACCCGATTTGTATAGGTGTGTTTTGCCGGCGATGAGTTTGGAATTATGGCGGGTTTCGTGGGATGTCAGATGGCCGCTGTCACGCGGTGAATGTCGCGCGAACTTCGGGAGACGATTTTGGAACGTAAAAGGGGGTACAAGGGACACGTAATGAGTCGAAACGTGATCAGAGAGATGTTAAGAGCCTGAATGATTCGCAAGCATATGGAAAAATGTGGAAAATTGTCATTTGTGATGGTACTGATTTGCTCTAACCTGACCTATTATTTGGGTGATAATAATAGCGATTCGAGGTAATATAACGTTAATTAGAAGGTAGAAAAGGTTTGTAATACACGCTCAGATATGTTTGTGATTATGATTGTGCAATTTTTAGCGAAATTATTGAGCGAGGGTCAAGTAAGATGCCAAACCAAAAGCGCACATTTGTCGCGCCAATAGCGGCTCAGAAACCGTAACGTGGTGCGAAATTATTTTTGAAACGGCCTCCTGTATCCTTCGTTTAACAGTTTGAACCCTAAAATGGAGTGGAAACGCGAAATTTCTCTCAATATGAGTCAATTTATCGCTTCTCATATCTGGCCGAGATCGTTAATTGTGCGAGTGACGCGCGATTTTGTGGCATCGACACTGGCTCAAAAACCGTATCCAGGTATGAAATTATTGTCGGAATCGCTTCTTTCATGTTTCATCTTACAATTCGAACCCTAAAATAGGGCAGGAACGCGAAATTTCTTTCAAAATTAAACGATTAAAATAGATATGTTTGCAGGGGACACCTGTCAAATTTGACAGAAGTCGTTGAAGTACGTTCGGCAAATGGCCGCTAAAACCTACATAATTCAATGCGACGTGTTTTTGGGGTAAAGATGTACTCCGAGCAAGTGTAAGAAGTCGAAATGTGATTTGAGAAACGTTATGCATATACAGCTGGAAGGTTGAAAGGGAGATGTGCGAATAATTCACGAAATATTGTAGTTTCAGATAGAACTGATCGTCTAACCTAACATGCCGATTTGGAACAATTTGAGGTAGCTTTATTTTCGTTTACGGCTTAGTTCGTCGATTAAAAGGTGAAATAACTTTCGTAATGTGCGCTCAGGTATGTTTGTGAAAGTGATTATTCAGTTTTTAGATAGATTATTGAACAAATTTCAAGAGAAATGTCAAATTATGGGACGCTCATATTCTCAAATTATCGCGATGATTTCGGAAGAAGAGAGGCGCGTAGATAATGCGGAAAAGATAGTAAAATGACTGGATATAGGTGATGAAGCTCTGCGATAAGGAAAATTACGCGCAGTACCCAAAATATTGCAAAATACTTGCGGTAAAGGCAGCGTCTTTTGCCGATACGGCATTACCGGACAATGACGAAAAAGGGCAAGTAAGTGGTGTTTTCGCGATGTTTATTAATTTAAATAAGAACAGTGAGAGATCTTATAGTCATTGCACACACGTAACATAGCCTAAAATATCTAAAATAGTATAAAATAAATTGAACTGTCAGTCATTGCCATGCTTTAATTTTTATTTTATTATACAAAAAGTATAGATGCATTTAGCTCAGCGGGTTCCGTGTACGACAAACGCGCTTCGTCGCCCGACGGTGCCGGGTTCGAATCGCGGACGTGGCAAGTTTTTTTTTTTTAATCGTACCTTTTTTTATAATTGTGCTTTACGGTTGCAAGACATGATTATTTATTATTGAAGCCAATAAATATACAAAAAAACATTTATTTTATGTACATTGATGTCCAGAATATTTTGGTGCGCCACACAATGGTGCCAAATGTCGAAAAAATGCGTCCAAAAAATACAAAAGCATGAATTATTTTCTAACAAATGTTTGAAGGGGTTTTGTGGTTGCTGAATTCAATTCTGACAATATGTTTTAGCAAAATAAAATGGCGGATTGAATATAGGAGAGAAAATTTTGAAATAGAGGAGACATTTTGCAACAAATATTCGTACGCAAGCGTTTTTGAGGTCGCTAAATTTGATTCTGATATTTTTTTGGGAAAACAAATGGCGGACGCAATATGGGGAGAGAATTTTGAAATATAGAAGCGCAATTTTTTTTTTAAATTTCGTGACTTATGCGATTTTTTTGAACCACTATTTGCGAATATAGAATCAAAAACAAGATGGCGCGACGAAAATGGAGGAATATTATTTTTAAAAATAATATTTTGCAACAGACAATTGTGGGTGCTTGGATCGTTGAATTTGATGCTGATAATATTGTTTGGAAGTAAGGGGAAAAAAAATAGAAACGATATCGCGAGAATTTTTTTTATAAAACAATAAGATTGCTGCCAACTAATACTTCATTAATACCGATATCAAACAAATTAAATTCACAATTAAATCAAATTAAAATTAAAACTTCATTAAAAAAATATGTACAATTTATTAACGATCAAGTAAAGAAAAAAACAATTTCCAATTATGTATATAATTTACTTTCTATACAATTACGTTAATATATTTATTAGAATTCTCATATAAGTTGAAATAGATTCAACAATCCCTTTAAAATTAAATACCATCTTTTAATTGTTCATACAATCGCATTAATCATATATTATATACATGGCATTCCACGTAAGTGGTTCATTAAAAGTTTATGATGTTCTACTATTTACTTATATTTGAGATTTCGGCACCATCATCTGTTCGATTGAAACTATAAATGTAAAATACTTTAACCAAAATATCACTTCCGGTTGACCGGAAATGGACGTCAACTTTGTTATTTTAAATAGAATGATATAATTTTCTTTACATTTTTGGATTCTACGGTCATAAATATGACAGTCTTCCTTAGCTATTGCTATAGCTACATGTTGCCGTTTTTGAGTTATTTAAGTTTTTCATTTTTTTTAAGTCATAATCATTGCATCATTGAGAAATTAATATCTCGGTTAATACCGCAAATAGAGACTCCAAATTTGCTATGTTATGAATGCAGATATAGCTCTACGAAATGGTACGCACACTTCGCATTCTAATATACAGAGTGTTCAAAACTGAGTAACAAAGTGACATATTTTCGAATGCAGAAAACTCAATTTTCTTAAATAGAACACCCGTATTTTAATTCGAAATTGGGAGGTAAACATCATCCCCTATCATTTTGTATTAGCACTCCTATATCTATCTTTGTAGATTTTGAGATATGAAGAACTTTTTGTAGAACAATCTAAGTAGCTTTAGGTTTAAATGTTCGTAGATGGCTCTGAATGGGATTTATGTCAAATTCATTGTCTAACCATAAGTGTGTGTGTGTGTGTATGTGTGTATGCCATCGTAATTACATTTTTGAACAATGCAATATAAATAGATATTAATGACATTGTATCATACCATTGCATTTGATGCTGATAATATTGTTTGGAAAAATAAAATGACGGATAAAATGGGAAGAAAATTGAAATATAGGGAAAATCGTCAATTATTTTTTAAAAATTGTAACTTATTGGATATTATAAAAGGGAAATAGGGAAAATAGACAAGGAAAACGCAATAACGAAAAAGAGAATAGGGAAAGGGAATAGAATTTGATTTCAGCTCTATTTTTGCTTTCAGGAAAGAAGTCTTATCTACAAAAGTTTTCTATAATTTAATGCTGCATAACCTAAAAATATATTTGAGTACAGCTGTTCCCGAACACTGGCTCTCTGATTAAAGCTCTATTTTTGGCTTTTACGAAAAAGTCTTTTCTGCAAAAGTTTTATAGAATTTAATGCTGTGTAACCTAAACTTATTTTAAAATATACCGGGTGTTCGGGGAAGACTGGTGTTTTTTTTATAGCTTTATTTTTACTTTTAGGAAAAAAATTTTGTACAAAAGTTGTACAGAATTCAATGCTGCATAAGTTAACAATATTTTCCACTACACAGGGTGTTCACGAAGATTGAGTCTTTGATTATAGCTTTATTTTTGCTTTAAGAAAAAAAACCTTTCCAAAAAAGTGTTATAGAATTGAATGCTGCGTAACCTAAACATATTTTTAATATACCGGATGTTCAGGAAGATTGGATTTTTCATTATAGCTCTATTTTTGCTTTTAGGAACAAATCTTTTCTACAAAAGTGTTATAGAATGGAATGCTGCATAAGTTTAAAAATATTTTCAAAACATACCGGTGTTCAGGAAGACTGGATTTTTTCACTATAGCTCTATTTTTGCGTATAGGGAAAAACCTTTTCTACAAGAGTGTTATAGAATTGAATGCTGCATAACCTAAAAATATTTTCAAATATAACGGATGTTCAGAAAGGCTGGGTTTTTTCGTTATAGCTCTACTTTTGCGTTTAGGAAGAAATCTTTTCTACAAGAGTGTTATAGAATTCAATAGTGCATAAGTTAAAAATATTTTCAAACATACGGGGTGTTCAAAAAAACTGGATTTCTTTCATTATTAAGACTGGGTTTTTTCATTATAGCTCTATTTTCGCTTTTAGGAACAAATCTTTTCTACCAAAGTTGTGCAGATTTCAATGCTGCATAACCTAAAAATATTTTCAACTGTACAGGGTGTTCCAAAAGTAAGAACAAAAGTAAACTACTTAAAACATACGGCACATTATAAAAGATGATTTTCAAGTGAATGGACCGACTTCAAAAAACCACCTTCTTCAAGTACCACCTTCCTCTACTCCTAGATGCGCCAGCATCTAGTTATAATATACTAAAGTTTGCTCTTGCGTTTGAGGGCGCGAGGGGGCGCTATTCCATAGGCGTGCACCATTTGATTGTGTGTAAGAGCCCACCAACGACTTGCGTAACTAAAGGCTCGAGAAGGGGTGGCGGTCGCGAAGCGACCGCGTAACGTATAGATGGGGACGGGACGTGGAAATCGCAACGGCGTATCGAGAAGTAACGGTAAAATGTGTGTAGAACGTGAAAATTCGATAAGAGTTTAGATTTTTGCGGCGAACGGCACTGCAGACCGAGAAACGTCAAACTGGCGGCCAACGACAGATTTCGCGTTGTCAAAGTTGGGCGATTTCGCGCGATCGCCACGAGGCAGAGATAGTATTTGAGAGTGGGGTTAATGTGGGAAAGGCTCCACACATGTTTCCTCTTACCGATTGAACCTTAAAATGGGGTCCAGACGGCTTAATTTTCTCAAAAAGACCCGATTTGTAGAGGTGTATTTTCCCGGGAAAGAGCTTGGAAGTTTGGCGGGTTTCGTGGGATGTCAAATACCGCTGTCACGCGATAAAATGTAATGAGCTTCTAGAGACGATCTCTAACGTAAATGGGCATACAAGCGACACGTACTGTGTCGAAACGTGACCAGAGAGATGTTGGGAGCCTGTATGATTCGTCAGCATATGGAAAAATGTGGAAGAGAATAATAGTCATTTGTGATGGTACCGATTTGCCGTAACCTCACATGCAATTTCGAGTAACGATAATAGGGATTCGAGGTAATTTAACGTTAATTGAAAGGTAGAAAAGGTTCATGATACACGCTCAGATATGTTTGTGATAATAAATATACAGTTTTTTTAGTGAAATTATTGAGCAAGGTGCAAGAGAGATGCCAACCCAAAAGCGCAAATTTGTCGCGCAGAATATCGGCTCATAAACCGTAACGTGGTGCGAAATTAGTTTTTGAAACGGCTTCTGTATCCTTCGTTTTCAGTTTGCACCCTAAATGGAGTGAAAACGCGAAATTTCTCTCAACATCGATCAATTTATCGCGTCACACATCTGGCCGAAATAGTTAATTGTGCGAGTGACGCCCGATTTTGTCGGCCATCGACAGCGGCTCAGAAAACCGTATCTTGGTATGAAATTGTTGTCGGAACGGCCCCTCTCATGTTTCATCGTACAATTCGAACGCTAAGATAGGACAGGAACGCGAAATTTTTATTCAAAATTAAATGATTAATATAGATATGTTTACAGGGGACACCTGTCAGATTTGACAGAAGTCGTTGAAGTATGTTCGGCAAATGGCCGCTAACACCTACATAATTCAGTGCGACGTGTTTTTGGGGTAAAGATGTACTCCGAGCAAGTGTAAGATGACAAAAGTGGTTCGACAAACGTTATGAGCATATAACAGGAAGGTTGAAAGGGAATATGCCGATTAATTCGCGAAATATAGTCATTTCAGATGGAGCTAATAGTCTAACCTATACCATATGTCAATATGGAATAATACGAGGTACATTTATTTTCGTTTACGGCTCAGTTCGTCGATTAAAAGGTGAAATAGCTTTCGTAATACGCGCTTAGGCATGTTTGTGAAAGTGATTATTTCCAGTTTTTAGATAGATTATTGAATAAATTCCAAGAGAAATGTAAAATTACGGGACGCTCATGTTCCTAAATTATCGAGATGATTTCGGAAGGGAGAGAGGCGCGTAGATAATGCGGAAAAGATAGTAAAATGACTGGATATAGGTGATGAAGCTCTGTGGTATCGAGAATTACGCGCAGGCACCCAAAATATTGCAAAATACTTGCGGAAATGGCAGCGTCCCTTTGCCGGCCATTATACGCAAAGATACGCTATTACCGGACAATGGCGAAAATTTTGTAGGTAGGTGGTGTCTTCGCGATGTTTATTAATTAAATAAGAATACTGAGAATCTTATAATCATTGCACATATGTAACGTAGCTGAAATATTCTGAAGTATTTGTAACATAAATTGAACTGTCAGTCACTGTCCATATTTTAATTTATATGTGGGTGCATTTTAGCCTAGAGGGATCGGCGTGCGACAAAAGGAGTTTGTTATCGGAAGGTGCCGGGTTCGAATCAAGGAACGGGGAAAGGGAAACTGAATAGGGAAAGGGAATGGAAAAAGAGAATGGGGAAAGGAGATGGGAAAGGGAATCGCAATAGGAAAATGGAATAGATAAAGGTAATAGGAAAATGAAATAGGGAAGGGGAATAGGGAAAGTAAACTGAAAAATGGAATAGGGGAAGTGAATAAGGAAAAGGAGTAGGGAAAGGAAATAAGGAAATGGAATAGGGGACCTGGAATAAATAATAAGGGTAGGAACGAGTATGGGTAAATAGACAGGGAGAAGGAATAGGGAAAGGGAAAGGGAATGGGAATACGGAAAAAGGAATAGGCAATTAGGAGAGGGAATAGGGAAAGGGATGGGAAGAGAATGGGAATAAGGAGAGGGAATAGAGATAAGGAATAGGGAAAGGGACTAGGGAAAGGGAATAAGAAAAAGGAATAAGAAAAGGGAATAAGGAACAGGGAATAGAGAATAAGAATAGGTAAAGGGAATAGAGATAGGAAAAGCGAAAACAAAAGTGATAAAAGGGAATAGGGAAAAACTGAAAAATAAACTATAGGAAAAATCGTCAACTATTTTTTTAAAGCTGTAACTTATGGGATGTTATAAAAGGAAATAGGGAAAATAGATAATGAAAACGCAATAAGGAATAAGAGAATAGGGAAAAGGGGATAGAATTTGATTTCAGCTCAATTTTTGCTTTTAGGAAAGAAGTCTTTTCTACAAAAGTTTTCTAGAATTTAATGCTGCATAACCTAAACATATATAAAAATATACAGAGTGTTCAGGAAGACTGGATTTTCCATCACTATAGCTTTATTTTCGCTTTTCGGAAAAAAACCTTTTCTACAAAAGTTGTACAGAATTCAATGCTGCATAAGTTAACAATATTTTCCACTACACAACAGGGTGTTCACGAAGATTAGTCTTTGATTAAAAGCTTTATCTTTGCTTTTAGGAAAAAAACTTTTTTACAAAGTTCTATATAGAATTGAATGCTGCATAACCTAAAAATATTTTCAATATACCGGGTTTTCAGGAAGACTGGGTTTTTTCGTTATAGCTGTATTTTTGCGTTTAGGAAGAAATCTTTTGTACAAAAGTTGTACAGAATTCAATGCTGCATAACCTAAAAATATTTTCAAAAATACCGGGTGTTCAGGAAGACTGGGTTTTTTCGTTATAGCTCTATTTTTGCGTTTAGGAAGAAATCTTTTCTACAAGAGTGTTATAGAATTGAATGCTTCATACCTAAAATATTTTCAAACTATACAGGCTGTTCCAAAATAAGAACAAAGGGCAACTATTTAAAACGTATGCACATTAATAAAGACGATTCTCAAGTGAATGGGGACCGACTTCAAGAAACCGCCTTCCTCAAGTACCACCTTCCTCTACTCCTAGATGCGCCAGCATCTAGTTAATAATAATAAAACTTGATCAGCCTGTTTTTGTCTACTCTCTGTCGCACACCATAGGCGTCGCCCTTTTCGAGGTGTGTAAGAGCCCGCGGCCGACTTGCGTTGCTAAAGGCTCGAGAAGGGGTGGCGGTCGCGAAGCGAACGCGTAACGATTATAGATGGGGACGAGGACGTGGAATCGCAACGGCGTATCGCGAACGAATCGTAAAATGTGTGTAGAACGTGAAAATTCGATAAGAGTTTAGATTTTTGCGGCGAACGGCACTGGAGACCGAGAAATGTCAAACTGGCGGCCAACGACAGATTTCGCGTTGTCAAAGTTGGGCGATTTCCTGCGATCGCCACGAGGCAGAGATAGTATTTGAGAGTGGGGTTAATGTGGGAAAGGCTCCACACATGTTTCCTCTTACCGATTGAACCCTAAAATAGGGTCCAGACGTTTAATTTTCTCAAAAAGACCCGATTTGTAGAGGTGTTATTTTCCCGGGAAGAGCTTGGAATTTTGGCGGGTTTCGTGGGATGTCAAATACCGCTGTCATGCGGTAAAATGTAATGAGCTTCTAGAGACGATCTCTAACGTAAATGGGCATACA
This sequence comes from Protaetia brevitarsis, assembly GCA_004143645.1. Lineage (NCBI taxonomy): Eukaryota > Metazoa > Arthropoda > Insecta > Coleoptera > Scarabaeidae > Protaetia > Protaetia brevitarsis. Next base: position 11,381 of record RXPK01004543.1, on the reverse strand, counting down.
AGCGGCACGTAATGTGTCGAAGCGCGACCAGAGAGATGTTGGGAGCCTGTATGATTCGTCAGCATATGGAAAAATGTGGAATAATTGAGAGAAATATAATATAACGATTTGCCGTAACCTCACATGCAATTTCGAGTAACGATAATAGAGATTCGAGGTAATTTTAACGTTAATTGAAAGGTAGAAAAGGTTCATGATACACGCTCAGGTATGTTGTGTGATAATAAATATACAGTTTTTAGTGAAATTATTGAGCAAGGTGCAAGAGAGATGTCAACCCAAAAGCGCAAATTTGTTCGCGCAGAATATCGCTCATAAACCGTAACGTGGGTGCGAAATTAGTTTTGAAGCGGCTTCCTGTATCCTTCGTTTTACAGTTTGCACCCAAAAAATGGAGTGAAAACGCGAAATTTCTCTCGACATCGATCAATTTATCGCGTCACACATCTGGCCGAAATCGTTAATTATGCGAGTGACGCCCGTTTTTGCGGCATCGACACCGGCTCAAAAACCGTATCCAGGTATGAAATTGTTGTCGGAACGGCTTCTCTCATGTTTCATCGTACAATCGAACGCTAAAATAGGACAGGAACGCGAATTTTCTTCAAAATTAAACGATTAATATAGATATGTTTGCAGGGGACGTCTGTCAGATTTGACAGAAGTCGTTGAAGCGCGTTCGGCAAATGGCCGGCGAAAAACCTACATAATTCTGTGCGATGTTTTTGGAGTAAAGATGTACTCCGAGCAAGTGTAAGATGACAAAAGTGGTTCGACAAACGTTATGAGCTATATTAACAGGAAGGTTGAAAGGGAACATGCCGAATAATTCGCGAAATATAGTCATTTCAGATGGAGCTAATAGTCTAACCTATACCATATGTCAATATGGAACAAAACGAGGTACATTTATTTTCGTTTACGGCTCAGTTCGTGGGTTAAAAGGTAACATAACAATGGTAACGGGCGCTCAGGCATGTTTGTGAAAGTGATTATTTTCAGTTTTTAGATAGATTATTGAATAAATTCCAAGAGAAATGTCAAATTACGGGACGCTCATATTCCCAAATTATCGAGATGATTTCGAAAGGGAGAGAAGCGCGTAGATAATGCGGAAAAGATAGTAAAATGACTGGATGTAGGTGATAAAGCCCTGTTGTATCGAGAATTACGCGCAGGTACCCAAAATATTGTAAAATACTTGCGGAAATGGCAGCGTCCTTTTGCCGGCCATTATACGCAAAGATACGCTATTACCGGACAATGGCGAAAATTTTGTAGGTGGGTGGTGTCTTCGCGATGTTTATTAATCAAATAAGAATACTGAGAGATCTTATAATCATTGCACATACGTAACGTAGCTGAAATATCTGAAGTATTGTAACATAAATTGAACTGTCACTCACTGTCATATTTTAATTTATATGTGGGTGCATTTTAGCCTAGAGGGATCGGCGTGCGACAAAAGGAGTTTGTTATCGGAAGGTGCCGGGTTCGAATCACGGCGGGTCAGTTTTTTTTTATCGTACTTTTTCTTTATTGTACTTATCGATTGCAAAACATGATTATTTATTATTGGGGCCAATAAATATACAGAAGAACATTTATTTTATGTAGATTGATGTTTAGAATATTTAATATATATATAATCAAAAACACGATGACGCGACTAAAATGGAGGAATATTATTAAAAAATGACTAGATGCTGCGCAAAAAAAAATACAAAAATAAAAATAAAATGACGGATAAAATGGGAAGAAAATTGAAATATAGGGAAAATCGCCAACTATTTTTTAAAAGCTGCAACTTATGGGATGTTATAAAAGGAAATAGGGAAAATAGAGAATAAAAATGCAATAAGGAAAAAGAGAGTAGGGAAAGGGAAAGAGTAAGGCAATAGTGAAAAGCAAGGAAATGGAATGGGAAAGGGTATGGAAATGGGAATAGGAAAGGGAATAGGGAAGTAGCGAATGGAAATGGGAAAAGGGAATAGGGAACAGAGAAAGGGAATACATAAAGGCAGTAGAGAATGAGAATTAGGGAACGAGAATGGGTTAAAGGGAATAACGGAGAGGGAAAGGGAATAGAAAAAGGGAATGGGGAAAGGGAAACTGAAGTAGGGAAAGGGAATGGAAAAAGAGAATGGGGAAAGGGAATCGGAATAGGAGAATGGATAGATAAAGGGAATAGGAAAATGAATATTGAAAGAAATAGGAAGGGGAATAGGGAAAGTAAACAGGGAAAGGGAATAGGGAAGCGAATAAGGAAAAGGAATAGGGAAAGGAAATAAGGAAATGGAATAGGGGTCCTGGAATAAAGAAATGGAATAAAGAACAAGAGTAGGGAACGAGAATGGGTAAATAGAATAGGGAGAAGGAATAGGGAAAGGGAAAGGGAATCGGGAAAGGGAATGGGAATACGGAAAAGGAATAGGGAATTAGGAGAGGGAATAGGGAAAGGGAGTATGGAAAGAGAATAGGGAATAAGGGGAGGGAATAGAGAAAGGGACTAGGGAAAGGGAATAAGAAAAAGGAATAGGAAAAGGGAATAGAGATAGGAAAAGCGAAAACAAAAATGATAAAAGGGAATAGGGAAAAACTGAAAAATAAACTATAGGAAAAATCGTCAACTATTTTTTTAAAGCTGTAACTTATGGGATGTTATAAAAGGAAATAGGAAAAATAGACAATGAAAACGCAATAAGGAATAAGAGAATAGGGAAAAGGGGATAGATTTTGATTTCAGCTCTATTTTTGCTTTTAGGAAGGAAGTGTTTTCTACAAAAGTTTTATAGAATTGAATGCTGCATAACCTAAACATATATAAAAACATACAGAGTGTTCAGGAAGACTGGGTTTTCCATCACTATAGCTTTATTTTCGGCTTTTAGGAAAAAACCTTTTCTACAAAAGTTGTACAGAACTCAATGCTGCATAAGGTTAACAATATTTTCCACTACCACAGGTGTTCACGAATATTGAGTCTTTGATTAAAGCTTTATCTTTCTGTTAGGAAAAAAATCTTTTCTAACAAAAGTCTTATAGAATTGAATGCTGCATAACCTAAAATATTTTCCAATATACCGGGTGTTCAGAAAGATTGGGTTTTTTCACTATAGCTCTATTTTTGCTTTTAGGAACAAATCTTTTCTACAAAAGTTGTACAGGAATTAATACTGCACAACCTAACATATTTTCGACTATACAGGGTATTCCAAAAGTAAAAACAAAACAAAAAAAGAAGAAAAACTATTAAAACGTACAGCACATTCTAAAAGTGCCACCTTCTTCGCTGGGCGAAGATGCGCAGCATCTAGTTAATATTAATAAAAGGCTCTCTTGCGTTTGCGGGCGCGAGGGGGCGCTATTCCATAGGCGTCGCCCTATCTGAGGTGTGTTGTAGCCCGCGGGGTACTTGCGTTACTAAAGGCTCGAGAAGCGGTTGGCGGTCTCGCGAAGCGAACGCGTAACGTATAGATGGGGACGGGCCGTCCCTATGGTATTGGGGTATCGAGAATTATCGGTAAATTGTGTGTAGAACGTAAAAAATCGATTCGAGTTTAGATTTTTGCGGCGAACGCCACTGAAGACCGAGAAATGTCACATGGCGGCTTTCTATCGATTTGGCATTGTCAAAGTTGGACAATTTCGCGCGATCGCTACGAAGCAAAAATAATATTTGGGAGTGGGATGGATGTGAAAAGGGTTTCTCGCATGTTTCCTCTTACCGATTGAACCTTAAAATGGGGTCCAGACGGTTTAATTTTCTCAAAAAGACCCGATTTGTAGAGGTGTATTTTCCCGGGGAAGAGCTTGGAAGTTTGGCGGGTTTCGTGGGATGTCAAATACCGCTGTCACGCGGTAAAATGTAATGAGCTTCTAGAGACGATCTCTAACGTAAATGGGCATACAAGCGACACGTACTGTGTCGAAACGTGACCAGAGAGATGTTGGGAGCCTGTATGATTCGTCAGCATATGGAAAAATGTGGAATAATTCGAGAATAATAGTCATTTGTGATGGTACCGATTTGCCGTAACCTCACATGCAATTCGAGAGTAACGATAATAGGGGATTCGAGGTAATTTAACGTTAATTGAAAGGTAGAAAAGGTTATGATACACGCTCAGATATGTTTGTGATTAATAATATACAGTTTTTTTAGTGAAATTATTGGAGCAAGGTGCAAGAGAGATGCCAACCCAAAAGCGCAAATTTGTCGCGCAGAATATCGGCTCATAAACCGTAACGTGGTGCGAAATTAGTTTTGAAACGGCTTCCTGTATCCTTCGTTTTACAGTTTGCACCCTAAAATGGAGTGAAAACGCGAAATTTCTCTCAACATCGATCAATTTATCGCGTCACACATCTGGCCGAAATCGTTAATTGTGCCGATTTTGCGACACCGACAGCGGCTCAAAAAACCGTATCTTGGTATGAAATTGTTGTCGGAACGGCTCTCTATGTTTCATCTTACAATTCGAACCCTAAAATAGGGCAGGAACGCGATTTTTTTTTTCCAAATTAAACGATTAATATAGATATGTTTGCAGGGGACGCCTGTCAGATTTGACAGAAGTCGTTGAAGCGCGTTCGGCAAATGGCCGCTAAAACCTACATAATTCAGTGCGACGTGTTTTGGGTAAAGATGTTACTCCGAGCAAGTGTAAGATGACAAAAGTGGTTCGACAAACGTTATGAGCATATAACAGGAAGGTTGAAAGGGAATATGCCGATTAATTCGCGAAATATAGTCATTTCAGATGGAGCTAATAGTCTAACCTATACCATATGTCAATATGGAATAATACGAGGTACATTTATTTTCGTTTACGGCTCAGTTCGTCGATTAAAAGGTGAAATAACTTTCGTAATACGCGCTTAGACATGTTTGTGAAAGTGATTATTTTCAGTTTTTAGATAGATTATTGAATAAATTCCAAGAGAAATGTAAAATTACGGGACGCTCATGTTCCCAAATTATCGAGATGATTTCGGAAGGGAGAGAGGCGCGTAGATAATGCGGAAAAGATAGTAAAATGACTGGATATAGGTGATGAAGCCCTGTGGTATTGAGAATTACTCGCAGTTGCCTAAAATATTGCAAAATACTTGCGATAAAGGCAGCGTCTTTTTGCCGGTCATTATACGCCAAGATACGACATTGTCGGACAATGGCGAAAATTTTGTAGGTAGGCGGTGTCATCGCGATGTTTATTAATTAAAAATAAGAATAGTGAGAGATCTTATAATCATTGCACATACGTAACGTAGCTGAAATATCTGAAGTATTAAGTTTGTTCGCGTCGCATGAACTATTTGCACTTTTATGCACTTTTTAGAACTTTTGTGTGCAAAAGTGTATAATAGTGCAAATAGTTCATGCGACGCGAACAAACTTATTGTAACATAAATTGAACTGTCAGTTACTGTCATATTTTAATTTATATATCATCATAACTTAATATGCGTGTGGGTGCATTTTAGCCTAGAGGGATCGGCGTGCGACAAAAGGAGTTTGTTATCGGAAGGTGCCGGGTTCGAATCACGGCGGGTCAGGTTTTTTTTTATCGCACTTTTTTTTTATTGTACTTTATCGATTGCAATACATGATTATTTATTATTGGGGCCAATAAATATACAGAAGAACATTTATTTTATGTAGATTGATGTTTTAGAATATTTAATATATATAGAATCAAAAACACGATTGGCGCGACTAAAATGGAGGAATATTATTAAAAATGATGACATTTTACAAACAGACATTTGTGGGTGCTTGGATCGTTGCATTTGATTTGATGCTGATAATATAGTTTGGAAAAATAAATGACGGAATAAATGGGAAGAAAATTGAAATATAGTGAAAATCGCCAACTATTTTTTAAAAGCTGCAACTTATGGGATGTTATAAAAGGAAATAGGGAAAATAGAGAATAAAAACGCAATACGGAAAAAGAGAATAGGGAAAGGGAAAAGAGTAAGGCAATAGGGAAAGGCAAAGGAAATGGGAATGGGGAAAGGGAATGGAAACGGGAATAGGGAAAGGGGTATAGGGAAAGGGAATAGAGAAAGGGAATGGGGAAAGGGAATGAGAATAGGGAATAGCGAATGGAAAAGGGGAAAAGGGAATAGGGAACAGAGAAAGGGAATACAGAAAGGCAGTAGAGAATGAGAATAGGGAACGAGAATGGGTAAAGGGAATACGGAGAGGGAAAGGGAATAGAAAAAGGGAATGGGGAAAGGGAAACTGAATAGGGAAAGGGAATGGAAAAAGAGAATGGGGAAAGCGGATGTGGAAAGGGAATCGGAATAGGAAAATGGAATAGATAAAGGGAATAGGGAAATGAAATAGTGAAAGGAAATAGGGAAGGGGAATAGGAAAAGTAAACAGGGAAAGGGAATAGGGGGAAGTGAATAAGGAAAAGGAATAGGGAAAGGAAATAAGGAAATGGAATAGGGGACCTGGAATAAAGACATGGAATAAAGAATAAGAGTAGGGAACGAGAATGGGTAAATAGAATAGGGAGAAGGAATAGGGAAAGAGAAAGGGAATGGGGAAAGGGAATGGGAATACGGAAAAGGAATAGGGAATTAGGAGAGGGAATAGGGAAAGGGAGTAGGAAAAGAGAATAGGGGATAAGGAGAGGGAATAGAGAAAGGGAATAGGGAAAGGGACTAGGGAAAGGGAATAAGAAAAAGGAATAGGGAAAGGGAATAAGGAACAGGGAATAGATAAAGGGAATAGAGAATAAGAATAGGAAACAAGAATAGGTAAAGGGAATTGAAATAGGAAAAGCGAAAACAAAAATGATAAAAGGGAATAGGGAAAAACTGAAAAAAAAATATAGGAAAAATCAACTATTTTTTAAAAGCTGTAACTTATGGGATGTTATAAAAGGAAATAGGGAAAATAGACAATGAAAACGCAATAAGGAATAAGAGCATAGGGAAAAGGGGATAGAATTTGATTTCAGCTCTATTTTTGCTTTTAGGAAAGAAGTCTTTTCTCTAAAAGTTTTATAGAATTGAATGCTGGCATAACCTAAACATATATAAAAATATACAGAGTGTTCAGGAAGACTGGGTTTTCCATCACTATAGCTTTATTTTCGCTTTTAGGAAGAAACCTTTTCTACAAAAGTTGTACAGAATTAAATGCTGCATAACCTAAAAATGTTTTCAAAAATACCGGGTGTTCAGGAAGACTGGGTTTTTTCGTTATAGCTCAATTTTTGCGTTTAGGAAGAAATCTTTTCCACAAGAGTGTTATAGAATTGAATGCTGCATAACCTAAAAATATTTTCGAATATACCGGGTGTTCAGGAAGACTGGGTTTTTTCGTTATAGCTCATTTTTGCGTTTAGGAAGAAATCTTTTCCACAAGAGGTGTTATAGAGATTGAGATGCTGCATAACCCAAAAATATTTTCAAAAATACCGGGTATTTAGGAAGGCTGGGTTTTTTCACTATAGCTCTATTTTTGCGTTTAGGAAGAAATCTTTTCTGCAAGAGTGTTATAGGATTGGATGCTGCATAACCTAAAGTTATTTTCAAATATACCGGGTGTTCAGGAAGACTGGGTTTTTTTCACTATAGCTCTATTTTTGCGTTTAGGAAGAAATCTTTTCTACAAAAGTTGTACAGAATTAAATGCTGCATAACCTGAACATATTTTCGACTATATAGGGTGTTCTAAAAGTAAAAAGAGAAAACTGCTTAAAACGTATTGCACATTATAAAAGATGATTCTCAAGTGAATGGGGACCGACTTCAAGAAACCGCCTTCCTCAAGTACCACCTTCCTCGACTCCTAGATGCGCCAGCATCTAGTTTTTCATAAATTTTGTCAAGATTATTGAAAAAACTTTGAACTGCGATCTGGTTGAATCCCGTGGCTCTAGCGTATGATGTTGCTTCTGGTTTTCTGAGAGAAATATTTTTATGCCGACGGAGAAACCCGTAAATCCATTTCTTAGATGCCATTTTTTTATCTTTATTAAAAGTGTTAGGAATTTTATTGGCATGGGCAAAATCAAATGCCAACTGGCGAAGTTCTTTATAGGTTATTCCAAAAAATCTTTTTTCCATTTCAATAATATATTCCACTATCTCATTTTCTTGTTCATCAGTAAAAACTTTTCTAAACCGGCCAAGATATTTTTCGTTTTCATTCACAATTTTATTTTTATTTGTAATTCGTCTTTGCAGCGTACTTTTCGGTACATTATACTGGTCGGCAGCATCTCGAACCGACAGTTCCCGGTTTCGTACTTTTTCTACAGCAATTTTCATATCTTGAACGGACCATTTTCCACGATCAGTTTTTCTTTTATAGTAGGAATCTCTTTTGAACATCTGTAATAGAAAAAAAAGCTGCAAATTGACTCAATATTTTCATATCACTATTATTTCATATTAGGTAGCGTACATACCTACATTAATTTTATATCGAGATTAAAACATTGGAAAATCAACCCAAAACCCCAAAACACAACATAAAACACAAATGTAAAAATTGTAAAACATAATTATTAAAAAAACACTGATGATGTATTTTGGATTCCCAAGATGGGACGCCTCGACTTGGGAAATTTCCAATGTCCCATCTTAGGAAACGTGCACCATTTTGTAAAAAATATAACCTCTATTTAATAAAAATCCTATAGGTAAATATTTTATATGGAAATACCATGGCTTTAAGTAATCCTATGAACTACGGACATTAAATTTTATAGTTACTTACCGTTGTTGATTAATACAATATTTTATTGCGAAGAAATATTTTAAAAAAAATATGTAAACACTAACAAACTGCCCTCTTTGACGCTACAGGTGGAATGGCCGCGTGTCGTTCAAGCGTGGACACGACCGAATCAAGAGCTTTTAATGCTACAAGGTAGATGTCGCCACGTGGCACAAATGTTCTAAAATAATGACCGTCTCGTCTTGGGAACTATCCCATCTTGGGTTACTCTCCCCTATATTGCAATTTGCTACATATTTAAAACGAATATGTGCCTATGCGGTGAGAAATATTGCCGTCGAACTCAGTTTAATTGCACGCAATTCTGGCAATTCGGCATCTTTTAATCATATGACTTCATTTACAATGAACTAAAAACTCATTATATTAGCGATAGTAGTAAAATAGCTACAAGCCTTATCGACATACCCCCCTCATTAATGTATTTGTATATGATGGAAAAGTTTGTTTTGACTTGAAAAAAATGGTGGAAACGTTATGTATTTTATAAAGAGTGAAAAAAAAACGATATAAAAAAATTAAAATAAAAAAGCTTTTAATAAACAAATTTATTTATTATTTATGGCGATCTGAAACAGATATTACATATTACAAGTGTAGAATATTCATAGCAAACTAATTAACTTGTTTTCATACCCATTAAAAATGGATCTCACACAACCACGATGCCCTCTTCGACCCTCCAGTACAGGTTGTGGCCTCCACCATGCCACAATGGTGGAACCCCTCCGTTGGAGAGGTTCCACCCTCTCCGATGAAAAGGGTCATCGGTATGTGCTTTAAAAAATGATTAGATTATAAAAAAAGTATTTAGAATTATATATTGTTTTGTTTGTACCAAGCTATGTATCTTATAATTATTTGCAAATCTTTGGAGCGTGTAAATAATTATATAATTATGCTTCATAAAAGTGTAAACATAATTAGCAATTGAATGGCAATTTTGAAAACAGTAGTTAAGCTGTTTGGAATAGATATTGTTGTTAGAAATGAAACAATAAATGTTTGGAAAATGTGATATGTATTATATTTATCGTTTATTTACAACAAGCTATGTATTTATTATTATTTGCAAAATTTTGGACAGCTGTTGTAAATAATTCTATAATTTTCTCATAAGTAAATTTAGCAATTGAAGCAAATTTAAACAGTGTTTAGAGTATTTGGAAGAGATATTGGTTGGAAATAAAAACAATAACTGTATTTGTAAAAAAAGTGAATATGTTTGCCGAAATAAAATCAAGAATTTTTTGAATTATATAATTACCCGTAAAGCAAGGCGGTAAATTAACACGTAGATACTCCAACTAATTTAACGTTTCTAGAAGAAAAAAGAAATATAAATAACACACGATCTATGAAAAACATTCTTCTTACCCATTGTTCAAATATTTTAAAATGGCTAGATAAGTAAATGAAGGTAATATAAACTTATTTGAAAAATCGCCAAAAGATGAGTTTACAAAATAAGTGAGGGATAGACAAAGGAGTGGAATGTCATTTGAAGAAAACGATGTGAGTAGATACATACTTCGATAAATGTTTATATTATGCCGCCTAACAGAATGGAAACCTTATTTCCTGAGAACAGAGCATGAAAACTTTTATCAACTTAATGTTCATTGATTGACTTGACTGTTTTATTTTTTCTTTAGTACAATCGATAATATAACAAGCACACTCTTTTAAATGCGTTATAATTCGGAGTACAGGTTGATTATTGCTATTGTAATAACGTAGTAGTATATTACCATCTACTTCATGAAAAAAGTAATTATTATTGAGTTTTAATTATGTTAACACTGCCGTGAATTGTTCAGTATAGTATACTTGCATCTACTTCATGAAAAATAAATTATTGGTTTTAATTATGTTTATATTCAAAATTATATGCGATTTAAAAAACGAATAGTATAAAATTATTTGTATGAGTACTACTACAACGATGTTATGCTTGTTTTTTCCTACGAACTGCCTGAGCTATTGTTTAAAATCCGAATTGCTCCACATTCTGTTTCCTAAGTGTATGGGGTTATGGGAAGAAATTATAAAGTTTAAGATTGAGGCAAACTATCTTTTGCCTACCTCTTACTGTCTCTATATCTACCGAAATTGTCAGTGTACCTGTCCAAGCGTCTGGTGTGAAAGAAACTCGTGGTATTGATGATTGAATTTAATCTATTCGAAGGAGGATAAACGGTTTACGATCCTGATTCAGGAGCTAATTGTTATAATTGTTAGGAATCAAACCGGAGAAGAATAGCTGACAGTTATTTTTACACAGAATAAAAAGAAAAACAACTCTTTTCATTTATTTCATTACAGATATAAGTATTTGAATACCTTGTTAGTATTTACTTCATTTGGTAAAATTGATGATGTGCAATAATTGCGTGAGGAAGAAGTGTCATTGAACCTTCAGTTTCAATGCAAGCAATGGTGACAAGTTCAACAATATTTTAAACATGTGACTTCAGTTTTTGAATTATAATAAACTATAAAATTCTTATATTAGCGAAACATACCGAACTTACTTCCAAACAGTAAATCTTTAGAGGCTCCTACAAATCCATCGTTTCGAATATCAATTTACTTATCCTTGTCTTATAAAACG
>RXPK01004542.1:0-97751 GCA_004143645.1 Protaetia brevitarsis | reverse complement strand
ATTAGGCATTAAAACTGGTTCAGCCAAGTTGTTACTAGAGGTGCGCATTTTGAGAATTATCTCTTATCAAAATTAGAAAACATTCAAAAGTAGTATTAATTTATTAAATTATAATTTTCGAAATAAAAAAAAAGTAGGTACATGAAAAATAAATTAAAGCTTTTACTTTTCAGATTTATTTAAGCGCACTCCAAATATTTGGGTGCATTTTCTTGTATTGATGATGTACTAAAATCCGTGTCATTCGAAGCCGGTGGGAAAACATACATCGGGTTCAACTGGTTAAAATCTACGTATACACGTCTCCTTTTCACATCCAATAGTTCTACAAGTTCAGCAAACGACGGTCTTAAATTTTTTTCTCTTGACCAACATCTTAACATTAGACAGTAGAGATCATCTGTGCATATTTCGGGTCTCGATAACCGTTTACCATTCTGCAGGTAGTAGAGTAGCATAGAATCCGGTATTTTTTCGTAAGGAAAACCACCTGCAAATATACACAAACAGAGTTTAATTAAGAAACTTTAATGAATATAGTTGTGATCGGCCAGACATACGATTAACTTTGTTATTTGGTAATACTTTTTTTTTTACTTTTTTAAATCCTACCTAGCGTTGCAATTTCCCATAATACTATTGCGAAAGACCAAACGTCACTTTTATTATCGTAAATATGATCCTCAATGGATTCCAGAGCCATCCACCTGAGTGGCAACTTCTTCGTTTTGCTGTTAATGTAGGGTCCTGTTCTCGATAAACCGAAATCAGAGATCTTAAGAACCTTTTGTTCACTAATTAAGATATTGCGCGCCGCTAGGTCCCTAAAACGCACTTATCATGAATTAAAAACTTATCCAGGAAACCAACCAGATGCGTACCTATGAGTAATTGGAATTTGTTCTAAGTGAGCCATGCCTTTGGCTATTTGTAAGGCAAACGATTGTAGTTCTTTGTGGTCTAGAACTCTCTCTATTTCGAAGTCGAAGCTAGTGGTGGAACGTGGCGAATCTATGCTGTCTATATTTACGTATTCGGCTTTAAACAATAATAATATTAGTTAGTTATAGGTACTGCATCATGCTGTATTATAATTATATCCACATGTATTTCATACAATAAAACAAAATTTTTGTTATTAAGTGGGATAACATAAATATTCTTTGCCAAGATCTATACATCCACATATATATTTTTAGTAAATAAAGAAAAAAAAATAAATAAATAAATTAAAAATTATAAACTCACTTTTAACAGATGTTTTAGATTTTGGTGTTATTGGAGAATCCGGAGTATCAGGAATTATGTAAGCTGATGACCTAGAAATAATTATCGATTTCACAGCATCTGCTATATTGAACTATGCAATGGGTTACCTTGATGTGAAAACAGAAACGTCTAGCGGATATTTCTGATTTTTGTGCCAGTGATTTCGTAAATCAAGGAGGTACCTTTTCAAGTCCCCGCAAGGCACATATTCCATGATCATCATGTACGGTTCCTCTAACGTACAACAACCAACGAGTCTTACTATATTTTGGTGGTAGCCTATTTTCTTTAGGATCTCTATTTCGGCAGAAAAATCTTCACATTCTTCGTGAGATGCCTTCTCTAATAATTTAAAATTATTTAGGTCACAAATTATTAGACAATCATCTCATTATTTACAATTACAATGATCTAACTCAACAAGCACAGTGGCTTATAACGGACTTCAGGTGTCCATCAAGTTATATATGTACCGTCTTTTTCAAATTAAATGCGAATCTAAGCTCCACAAATCTTCAATTATTTATGCAATTTACTAAAGACCTAGTGGCTATTGAGTAATGACAAAAAGACTGTCAAAATGGTAGTGTTCTGACCAGTCATTGTAGACAGCGTAACATAGGCCTGGCAGAGAGAACATCCTGCCAAGAGGAGTAAAGGTCGCTTTACAGTTCGCAATGTTTCTTGCGTGCAATAAAAATTGGGAACTGTGAAGCGGTCTTAAGAAATTCCAGTTAATATTTTGTATCGCTGCGATAGCTTAGCAAGGATAAAGTTTCTAGTAATGGACTCAGAAAACCTCAGAGCAAATAGTTCCATTAAGGAGCACTTTCAAAGATGATAGGTGAAATTAAGAATGCAAGAAAGTTATAGAGCACCTTCCGGGCCAAACGGCCGCGGTGAAACAGGCCCTAACCTTTACTGGCACCCCAACACTAATCTAATGTAATCTAATCTAATTGTCGGAGTTATCTTGAATTAAAATATTTTTATTTTTTAAAGTTTTGAGTTTTGGGATTCCGATTGCGCCGCTAGATGCCGCCACCTCTTTTGAGTGTAGATCACGAAACTGCTCCTAGAGGACGCTATTGGTTGCCGCGTCACTTTGCAACGGAAATTTCTGGGTGCGAATGCACCAGAACATTCAAGAAACATGTAAGGTTTGTTTGTGGGTACAACACTTTCTACACTGGCTTGTGATTAAAACAGGATAATTGAAACAGTTGAAAAACCGAACTTTTTCATCTTTCGAAAGTACCATTCTTATGTTTCCGTCTACCCCAAAAGCGTTTAGCACAAGTCGAAAATGGATAAAAGGGGCAGTATTGAAAATAAGGCTACATATTTTAAAATTTTCAAAATCATCAAGATATCTAAGAAACAAATAAACATAGGTATAGGGAAACCAGATGGAACACATGCTGAAATTTTCTCAGGAATCTCAAAATGAGATAATATATTGGGTGTTGCATTTAAAATAAGGAAGTTATTGGCAACTTCCGATATAACTGGAAGTGATACGATCTTGAAAATATTTAAAAATGAAAGAGAATCCTGACTGGATCCCCAGGAGTCTAAAAATTTAGAATTCTAATTTTTTTCAAAATGCGAGAACTTCTAAGGAACGGCTACCGTGAGGAACCCTGTATAATATATATCAAAATTTTAAGTTTTATATACACGATACATTTTATACTAAATATTACATTCTCCGAAGTGGTAGAAGACACACGTTTAAAATTTAAATTTTCAATTACATGGCATCCTTCTCTCTCAAAAACATTTATAAATTCCGACAATACTTTTTAAATTTGTTTCCCTGAGATGGTTTACTAAGTTAGCTTGAAGATGGCCAATACTGATCGAAACATGTAGCTAAATTAAAGAAATTTTAATAAATTGAATGGAACGAACTGATTCATATTTTTAATTATATATCCATTATATATCTATATAATATATATAATATATATATATATATATATATATATATATATCCATTATATAATTTATTAGTGTTTAATTATTTACTGTTAGCCTTAATTTATTTTCATTAGACTTCAAGTGTAGAAAATAAATAAATACTTTTTATTAAAAATATCGTTGTATTGATAATTTTGAACCCCGAGAACGTTACAAATGTTACAATAACTAAAATTTCAGACCGCTATCTCTGTCTACATTTTTGCCCTGTTCATTATAATAAAAAAAAAAAACGGTTTCAAAGTCAAGGATATCAACCCACGTAGCCAAATTTAAATTTCCCGCAATTATTTTTAGTAACTTCAACGTTGAAACATAAAATTACCTACCATTCTGTACTACGTTAATAGTTATTTTAATGCGTTTACGTTGAAGTCACTAAAAATAGTGGCGGGAAATTTAAATTTGACTATTAGGGAATTCATTACTGCTTCTTTGTATTTATGTATACGTTAAAAACGATACATCTATACATTAATCCTAATATGACATTTTTTGGAATCAAAGAAATAATATTTCTTTAATTTATATTATTGTAGTTTGTATCATTTTTGAGATTTGACACTTGTCACTTTTATGACAATGTCAAAAGTAAATATAACTATATTTAGATTTATATGCGAAATTTATATTTATTTAATGATGGAAATGGTATTGGAATGAATATTAAATGTCGTTTCTTTGTTTATAGATAAAGAGTTATGTAATGTTGTAAATGCAATTTACCGTATTTTTCGAACTATAAGACGCGCTTTTTTACATAGAAAAATGGACTCAAATTTTGGGTGCTTCTTATGGTCCGAAGATAACATAATATATTTTTTTCAATAAATCGTCTCTAAATTTGAGGTGCGTCTTATAGCCCGAAAAATACGGTAATAAACTATAAACTTTGTTTATAGAGGAACTCAATTAAGTTTTGTTTCGTCGCACCAATTTCCTATAGGAAAAATATCATTGCACTATATGAATATAAGACTTAAAATAAAAAGTGCTTTTCAAAATTCTAAATAATAGGTTATGATTATCTTGTTTTATGTTGGTATGAAGATAAGTTCTCTTTTATAGCTACTTTATACGATTTTTTTACCTCGTAATTTTTTAACAGCGACATATCTCGTTAACCCATCAATATATCCGTGTGCTAAAAGCACTTCTCCAAAAGCCCCTTTGCCAATTTCTTTAATTAAAACTATTCTAGCACGGGGGATTTCATAGCTGTCCTTTGTACCATCCTAAAACATATTATTGTTAATTCATAGTTACTACACACATCCATTAATAGAAGGATACGGGTATATATAATATAATACTTGCCAAAATTTCTTTTTCCACATAGAGTAAATTTATAGTTTCCTTTTTCCTGGTCCTGAAATATTCATAATGATTACTGAGAACATCTAGCATACATATGTTCATATTTATGTCTATGGTTCTAATTTTAGTTGAAGTAGGAGTTTAATGACGCTCCGAAGTGCAATCCTAAATTGGCAATAATAACATATTTACATACTAAGCGCTGTTGAAATTTTAGCCAAAATGTCGATCTATTTGCCAAAATATTTAATTATTTAAAGTAATTATCTTTATGTATGTATAGTATTAAAATATAGATTCAAGCAAAATTATAGTCGTATAATAAAAATTAAATGGGGCGACGAGTGTATTCAAACAATTATTTTCTTTAAAGAAATGTTATGGGCTATCATTCTCCAGATTCGTGAATAAATAACAGTACTACAAAACCTTGTTCACCAAATATTTACCCAGTAAAGGTTTCCTGTCTATTTGTCTGGTTGGATGATTCGCTTTTTCCTTTTTTTACGAATTTACTTCGATACGAATGGAAACAGCAATAACCCATGATAGCCAGGAGCATTGACAATATCAGTGCTATCAGCCACTGTGCCCATACTACTCTTAATTCCGTCTGTATGTATAAATAATTAAAGTATACGTAGAAGAATATAAGTAATAACACTTACTTTTTGGGTTGGTACTGAAACATAAAAATTCACTTATAATTTTAAATCAAGACTAACATTAGATGAAAGCTATTTTTAAAATTAAAATTCCCAAAGTGCCATTAGTTTGAAAATCATTCGTGTATGAAAAATGCAGTTGTGTTTTGGGGTAACACAACTGCATTTAGGCAACGCATTGGCGGCGCCCTTAGATTTATCCATTATTAAAATGTTGTTAAGGTTAAGTTATAGAATAGATCAGGTATTTACAATATATCCCACAAAGATTATAGTAGCAATAATGTGGTTATTAACCAGAAATGCAGGTATATATTCAAAATAGGAACTATAAATTTGTACATACCTTGCTCAATAAAGTCGTACGCATGTGAGTAAGTACAATGATAAGTATTATTAAAACTAACGCTTAAGCAATACTTGTCATCAATTACATCACCGGTAACATTCAGTACAGCATAACTCTTCTCTCTCATCGTCTGCAGTGGTGTTTCCGAATAGACTTTTTTTGTGTGTTCGTTACTGTTGCAAGTGGGATCGAGGATTAAGCTAAAATTGATCTTATTTTACCTAAACGAACATGTAATAGGAATATGCAATAAATTCCGTAATTGAAACCTGTCTACAACAATTCTATATACACTGGAAAAATTATTTCACATAAAGAGTTTATTTATTTATGAATTAATACAGTAACTTAAGATTGATGTCACTGCTTTCATTGAAAGTGATTAAAACATTTCTCTAAAAAAATGTTTCGGAGCAAACGAGTACTTACTATTTTTTTTAATTTGAATTAACTCTAAAATACATCTCCTTTAATATATTTTTACTTTTATTAAAGCTTTAGTTTCATCGAAATTGAATGCATGGTTTTTTCAGAGATGTCATGTTATTGGAATATTTGTGACTTTTTAATCTTTTTGATAAATATTGCAAAGTTTGATGTACATCAAACGTAATGATAATTCCATTTTTTATTACAGTACTGTACACACAAAATAATTTCTGAAGAAGAAATAATGGTTATTTCGAAACGTCAAATTAATTTCTAAATTTGTTATTGGAAAAAAGGCCGCACGTCAAGGAAAATCAACTAAATGTTTTTTTTTTATACTCAGGATGGATGATATTGATCTAAATTTAATGAACCAGTATGTTTTATTACTGAATTTATTCCACATTCCATGTCCACCAATATAAGAATTATACTTAAGATTTGTCATGTTGTACTCACTAGAATCCAATGTCGGTAATATTATTTTCTTTACTTTCCGCAAAAGACCACGATATATTAAGTTTTCCATTATGGTGTTCAATTATGGGAGTGGTATTGGTAACTGGATTAGGTCCTAACAGTTTACAATTACAGCGAAGACCAACGCATTCTGAAAATATCGACATGACAATATATATATATTGTTCTATGTTATACTTATTATTAATACTATATGTTAATATTTTTGATATTGGTTTGGATATGTCATTTAACAGATAAATGCTGGTGCCATCTATACTGGATAGACCGACCTAAGGTTCCAGCTTAGTAATTTATAAATATTTTTTAATAAAATTGAAAATATATTGTTTATTGTAAATTTTATAATTCTTTAACATTTCGGATTTTATCGGGAATATAACTAAATCAAAAAGTTAAATATATTTGTGTTCTAGGCAATTTTTTGAATACAATATATATGATCTGGTGCTTTTTAATCAAAATAATTAATCACAGTTAATTATAAAAATCATGTACCAACCTGGAATGTAATGTTTTATAGTTGTTAGCATCCCTTCTGATTTTATTGTTATATTATAGGTGCAATTACCTTCTAATTCAAAATCATAGTCGCTTGTTGGAGGAATGTAAATCTGTGTAACATGCTGGAAAAATTTAAAAGAAATGGCTATAATTGCATTTATGCAATGGCATGCAATGATTCGATGGCATACTATCCACAAAATCGGTGATGTAAACAGAGTTTAATTTAACTTAATTGTTAATAATAATATCGTTTTTACTGGTATATAGTTGAAAGCACCTTACCGAGTTCAAATCGTGAGAATCGTAGTGTTTTTGGCAATAACTTGCATTAGATTCCGGTACTATATTAATAGAGTAAAGATTAGGCGCCGTGTCTGAAAGAATATTTTTGTTAGTGGTTTTGGTGTGTGTAACTGCAAACAAAAATTAAATATACGTACGAAAGTGCCAAACTATTTTTACTATATTAAGTGTTAACAATAAAAGATTCAGAAGGTCTGAATGTCAAACTCAAAGCTAGTTTCATTCAATAGCGTTTAGTTATTATGCGTCCTTATCTAGAGCTACAATAATTCATGTTTGAAACCTGATGTGCAGGTTTCATTATTGAGGACACACAATTTCAAACAAAATCAAAGAAATAACAAACAAATTGAAACTAATAAAAGGAATTAGATCTGCAGGAAGACTGCTTAGTCTTCCTACACTACTGCTTAGTACCTACCCACCTTAAGAGCAAAATAAATCTCTAAGAAAACTAAAATGCAGATATATAAAACAGTAATTGGAACAAGGGTATTTTATAGGGGCAAAATATAGACTCATGTAAAAGAATGAGGTTGAAGTTAAGTTGTGAGAGTGGAAGGCAGAGCATTTTGGGAGACAAGACATTGGAAGATGAATAATAAAAAAGGGACACCAACAATACAGTAAAGGGGAAGTGTGAATATTCCTTATATATTCTATGAATAGTAAAGTGTTTTTTGCTCCTACGAAAGCGGGTTGGATAAATTAGTACGCTTTTAGTCGTCAAATGAGTCCTATTAGTCCTACTAGTGTTAGTAAATGAGTAAGCGATGTGACAGTAATCGAAAATAATGTACTTGGATTTGCCAGTTGATCTACTGTTGATCACACATCTAGTGGTATTAAAATTTAGCAAGGATATTTTAGTTTGATTAAAAGAAGAAAAAACTAATTCATTATGACTACACCACAATACTATCCAATAACATCAAGAAATGCACCACCGATAGAAGAAATACCACTATCGCCACCTGAAACCATCAGAATTCTATCATCAGCAAACTGACAACGAACTTTGCCGAGAAAAAAATTGTTCAAGTTGCTAACAAACAAAATGAATAAAAACGGGGCCAAGACAGACCGTTGCAGCACGCCTCGTTCCACACATATTTTTATGTGTATCTGTGGTTGTAAGACGCATAATAAACATATATCGATATAGAAACTTCAATGTTAATATGATTTCTTCTGAGCCCTAAAGTGTCAGATACTAGATAAAATAAAAATGTATTTTTGTTACTTCATGATATGTAGGTACTCACCCATCCACGTAAGTAGATATTGTATTTTGGAAATGCTTTCATTGTAAATAGTATGCAGCGCGATATTTTTTACAGCAACGTTACCTGCAAAAAGTGAAAGTGTTGTCATTTACATTCCGCAGATACATAATATAAACAAACAACGATTTACCTAAATAAATTGTAATAAAATGCTACAACATGTAGATATTAGATGTTGCAACATTAAATATAATCTTCTTTAGTTATATGTCATAAAGTTAATTTATTTTTAATCAATAGTTAACACAGGGTGGTCGGATCCGACCCAGTGTTTAGACGCTGTTCACATTAGCGATGGGCAGGATAGGAGAAGTAACTGAAGGCCTACTAGCTTCGGGCTAAATAGCCATCTTCAGAGCCATCTAAGCAAGTAATTACAAGACTATGATAAATATAAAAATACAAAAGGTTAGTTACTTACCTAAAAATGTTAAATTTGTGTTTGACAAACAATTTATGTTGTGAGAAAAGAAACAAATATTTAATTACGTAAGCCATACTTATCATTTATCTTACATGATGTAATATTAATAGTAGTTTCATTGAACGTTGTAGTTGAAGGGTTAATACTTGAAAAAGATAATAAAAATGTCGAAACTTCGTTAAATAAGAAATTTTGTTTTCAAATGACCCATAATTCCACAAAAATTAATCGCTAAATATATATGATTTACTACTTAGGGATAATGAATTTAACAAAGGACTAAATATAATACACAAATAGCTAAAGAGAAGAAATTTCCTATTATTGTCGTAGAAAAAGTAATTAATAAACAGATAAAGCAAGACCCACTTTATTATAAAAATGGCAAACAATACATTTATAAACCCTTTACATATATTAACTATACAGACAAATTAGATATTTTTAAACAATATAAGATAAAACCTATCTTTAAATCTAATAATACCATTATAACTTATTGCGTAACAACAAAGACAAAATCAGAAAACTTGATAAATAATAATATATTGGACTTTTTCTATCAGTTAATTTGTATTGTTTTTTGCTTTTGAATTTATCGTAAGTAATTAATATTAACCTCTTTTATTTTTATATTCATTATAATCTTATAATTTCTTGCTTAAATGGCTTTGAAGATGGCTATTTTGCCGAAACTAGGAAGCCGATATTTTTTACAATTCATTGAGTATATACACAGTTGCTCTTTATCACCTCTGTTTTACTTATGTCTTACATATGCCTGGGGGTTGGAAGTACCTACCAGGCGCGGTCCCCGGGGTGGTGGCTAGGGGAAAGGCCATCTTGTCAGAGTTCGCTCAAGACGAGATGGGGTTAAGTGGCAGCTATGAAGTTCGTCCTGTGGTTAAAAACCGGAGCATCGGTGAATGAAGCCGTTGCCCGTGACCACTCCCCACTCGCCCGAGCTGTCGTGTCGTGGCTAAGGGCTTGCACAGGGTTCTACAACGATGCCAGTTGTTGCTTTCGGCTACCGAAAGCCCAACTGTTAAACCAGGTCCGGAAAGGGATGGGGAATCTTGGTTTAACTGCGAGAGGAGATAACCTCAACAAAAACCTAAATCCTAAGGTGGCGGACTAGGCTGATGGGATGCGTAGCTGGATAGAAGACCAGTCTACTAGTCCAACCTTGGGGCACCTGGCGCACCCCATTGTATTTAGCCTTACCTCTGTATGCGGGGATCTGTGGAGGTGGACCTTTCCTTCCCTAGCACTCGTGGGATCAATCATGGAAGAAGGACGTTTATTAGCGGGACGACACCACTAATAAACAGGAATTGGAGCAGGATCTCCATAAGAAGCCTTCCATTTCCAAAGTGAGATAATCTCACAAGGAAGGAACAAAGGGAAGAGCAAAACGACTGGAGCAGATTGGGGAACAGGATAGCATCCATTCCCTCTCAAATTGCGTAACACTGTGCAACCCAAGAGCGTTGCATCTGGGAGCACGTGAAATCGAAGAAGGAGACTTATCTAACTTGGGGCGTTCTGATATCCTATACTTTCTGAAAGGAATAGGATTGGTAGGCCAGCTGTAAAACAGCAAGCACAGGGGACACACTAGATCTTTTAGGTCGCAGTGTAATAATACCCTTGCAATATATATACATACATACATATGCTACTGCACAAAAGCAGTTGTTTGTCAAACAAAACGTACCTGAAATATAATTTTTGGCGTTTATTGTTCGTCCATCTGCACTTATTCTATGAAGTAACTGCAATTATTATACAGCTCAAAGCTAGATATATCGGTTGGAATGTAAAGCTCTTCAGTGATCTGGAATATTTCTATATTTTGATACAAAATTATTTTAAAGGTTAAAATTAGGGAAATAGGAAAATGATAATATATTTATGTAACTAGAAGTAATTCAAGACCATAAAACTTACTTTCGTTGCGTTGTACTCGTATGTTTCATTATTATAGTAATTCTTGCAGTCATTCGGGGATATTTTCACTGTATAGCCATTTGAAGGAACGGTACCTAGAGGTAATTATAAAAGTTTTATAAACGCTTTAAAATAAAGTTAGGATTTGAATAAAAAATACATGTCATGGTGTGAATTTGTATTATTACTGCTTCGATTATATTTGGTTTAACTAAAGGCTCATACAAATATGTAGATATCTATATATACAGGATGAATCAGAGCAAAGTAAATAAAGAAAATATCATGTAGTAAACAAGCCATAGAAAATTTGAAACGTTTTGTATGGGAAATGTAGAATTTTTTGATACACTACAAAGGGGTACAAGTGCAGAACCTTACAGGTGATGAAGGCGAAAAGAAGCCTCTACTGGCGTCAAGTACAGGAAATGAATAAGTAAATGGATTAGGTGGGTAAAAGAATCTGCAGAATTGATCAAATCCTTAAGCAACCAATATATCTTCTTCATTAATTTATTGTTATTTACTTGTTTTTTTTTATTTTTTTTTTTGATAAAACAATAAATTGAATCTAGACGAGTGATGATTTGCTTTATTTTGGCTGTTTAATTCCTCTTGACTACTTTACCTTTACAGATAATCTTGCACCCACAACAGATACATATGTACACAATCCATTAGAATTATGAAGAATCTCAAGCAAAATTACTTTTGAAATAATGCACTCTAGCTGCACAAAATTGCTTTAAATTCGTGCCTGAATTTTGCCAAAAATTTTTAGTATGTGTGTTTAGTAGGTTTTTTGTCTGTAACGTAGGTATAAACAATATTTTTTAATGCGGTAGGCTATATTTGTGAATTTTGCATTACGCTTGGATTGTTTCGCTTTTGTTCAGCAGAGCTGCTGTTGTTGTGGTCTAGATAGCCGCATAACTCACCTTTGCATAATGTGGCCTTCAGAGATAGAATAACACTTTACTAATAAAACATCATGGATGCAACGTATTCATCTCTTGGGATTAATTTTTCACTAACATAAGTAACTTTTATAATACGCTGAATAATATCTTATTTTTGTTAGTTTTGATTCATCCTGCATTTTATTATATCCATTATTTTGTCCATTAAATTATATTCATTTAATATTTAATACTATTAGGGTTAAAATAATAAATAAAAAGCGTATTTTTCGGCAATGTTAACCTTTGCATACCGAGTTATTGGCATAACAATTGAAAATGCTGTGATGATTTGTGCAATGGTTTTTTTTTCAGATTCTTACCTTTCCACTTTAAAATATATTGCACTTTGCCAAGCGTCACATTGTAAATTTGGTTTAAAAATAAAGTCCTTGTCTCAATGACAGTTGAATTTATTTCTCCTCTCACATTGACATCTGGAACAAGCACGATAATTGATTCAATTTTTACATCATGAGAATCATTATAAGCAAATTTCATCCAACAGTATATTTCATGTGTGAGAAACATTATGATCTCATATTTGAATGTACCTATAGGCCTTTGTAAATTAAAATAAGAATATGTAGGTACACAAATAGACTCAACTGAACAACGAGGAAACGCTGCAAGCAGCCTTACATACTACGAGAAATATAAGAAAATGCATGACGTCATCTCTTAAACACAATCCAATAAGCCTGCATGACCATGAGAAGTGTATGCTGTTTTATGTCGAGAAGAAGAAAGAAAAACCAAAAGTAAGGACACAAATTTTCGCGACATATTCTGGATGTATGGTGACTTATGATTGACTATGTTCTCCACAGTTATACATATAATGGCTAAGCACCTCAATGGAGTATCGCCGCCCCTAGAGCTCTCTAGAACTTTCAAGATACCAGTAAATCAATCCCCATCCTCTTTTATTTACATCCTTTCACACACATCCCCCACCCGTTCCTGGCCTGTTTCCTCTCCTGCCATTTATAAATAATGAATGCCAGCGTTGTTAAGATCGGTTTTAACTTTTTGTAGCCATCTTCCTCTTCTTCCTCCTGGTTGCCATTCCAAGATATTGCGAATTACTGTTCCATTCCTAATCCTCCACACATGTACCAACCATTTTACTCTCTGCGTCTTAATTTTTTTAACCACGCCACCCTCCGTTAGCTCCTTTGCTAATTCATAATTGGTTCTTCTTCTATATTCACTGTCGTCCATTTTTATTGGGCCTAATACTGTTCTTAGTGTTTTTCTTTCTTGTGTCCTAAGTTCTTCTTCTTGTTTCTAGGCCATCGTTATTGTTTCTGCAGCATATAGTACTGTTGGTTGTACATATTATCGCCTTATAAATTCTCATCTTTATTTTCTTTTCCGATATTATACTTTTTAATAGTTTTCTATTTGCTTGATACGTCTTATTCATATTGATTATTCTCACTTTGCGTCCCTGCTCCCATCATTTGTTATTATTACTTCTAAATACTTAAATCTGTTCACCTCTTCAAATGTATAGTATCCTATTTTCGTACCCAGTCTAGACTCATTAATTTTGTTTTCTCTTAGTCTATATTCAGTCCCATTTTGTTCCCTTTTCTCAACTGTCGGTTTTTTGATGCAATTACGATATAGTCGGCATACATTATTATTTGTGCTGCCTTTGTTCTATTAATAAATTATATATGAATGTTATTTCTTTCAAGGGCTTTACCATTTCGGCTTTTATTGATAATTTCCTTTATTTCTTCTCTTGTTGGTGTCAGCATCATATTGTAATATTGTCCGATTTATTTCACCTTCTTTCCAGTGGCGGAACAATAATTTTTTGACCCTTCCCCTACATTTGTTTAATTTTATGGTAGTTTTTTTCAGAAAATTTTAATGTTTTAGTATGTAAACCAGGAGAGCTTAATGATCATGAACTACAAAAAAATTAAGAAATTTTGTCTTATTTCAATTGCAGTTGGTTTGTCTCTTAAGCCAATCTATTACCTTTTTAACAAAATTCTGTTACAAATAAATTTAACCCAGTGGGCAACACTGAAAATTTTATAAGGTTATAAAAAACCGACAAAAACCGACATTTGAGTAAAAATTAAAAAATAAATCAAGAGAACTTGGGCCTCTTCTAACTTTGAGTCCTTGCGGTATTATAGTTCCGCCCCTGCTCCTTTCCCAATTGCTATATTATCGTCGTGGTCATATAATAATTATTTCAGTGGCGGCTCGTGAGTTATGAAAGAGGATGGACACAATATAAGAACTTGCCTATTTTTGGTACATAAAATACATTCTCCTATTTTTCATGCTGGAAAAGACGTCTATGACTTTGTTGTAAAAATGCGTTCAATCGATCTTCCGACATTGTGCCTCTCAGAAAAGTTTTAATGCGTTAGATGGTGGAAAAACATCGTTCACATACTGCTGTCGACATGAGGGTTGTACAAATAATATCCAACAGTTTATATGTTTCCGTCAAAACTTTTTTTTACGTTGTTGTACGTTATGAAGACTAAAAGCGGCAAAACACCACCTACATGTCCTCGCGCTCATAAATTACTGAAAGTTCACTTTTCAATTTTACGCTCTCCAACATAGGATAAGATTTCACATTTTTTATACACATAATCAACCGACGTAAAATATGACGATTTTTTTCCACATCTTCGTTGTACTTAATTTTATGTGTCCACGCATGCATTCATTTGAGAAACGAAATTTTCGTGTTTCATTGCCCTCTCTGCGATATGCTTTAAATGATTTAACCCTTGTTTATTCCACGTTTATTCCTCTTTTTTAAAAATTAAGCAGATAAAACAAAATAGTTTATTTGTTAGTGAACATCCGCACATCCACTCATATTTTTATTAAATACTCTGTTGTAAGTTCGAGCTTTACTTGTGGAAGTGTAGCTTATTTAAAGATCAGGAATATGCCTTCCTTTCTCTTTAATTAAAAGTTCTTCCTCAAATGAGAGCGGGGTGTTTTTTTTTAAGATTTTGCACTCAATTAACTTCCATCATTAATAATAAACGTCACTTCAAGTCTTTGAAATCACACATGCGCAGTACGCGTTGAAAACGATGCAGTTGCAACGAATGCAAGGCGTTAACTGGGGACACGGCATTGCGTGCCCCGAAACGACCGTATAAGCGCATATAGCAAAGATAAACGGAGCCGTCCGATTCATACTCCAAATAGGTACATCGGAAAGAGTGCCCCGGAACATAGCTCGCTTCGCATAGCGTTCGCATATCGCTAGGCGTCTGCGTGCAGAAGGAAACTTTGATACCATCGTTATAAAAATACGTAAAAATAATAAAATAAAATAATGCACTGAATTACATGCGAATTTCTTTCTGTGTTTATCTTAGTGGTTGGGTGGGCACGTGCCCTTGTGCCCTTTAGTACCAGCCGCTACTGAATTCTTTAAAGTATTCCCGCCAGTTACTTCTTAGTATTACGCCAACATACACTCTTTGAAACCAAATTGTGTTGGATTATATTTAAAAGATGACGTCATACATTTTTCCTTCACGAAGGATTCGCTACGTGAACTTACCTGGAATGTAGCTTAATATGTTTAGACTATGTCCATGCACTTTTACTTCTATATCGTAACTGCAATTTTCCTGTACCCGAAAATCGTAATCGGGGGTTGGGGGAATATAGAATTCAGCTACACTCTGGAAACATAAGTAGGTAACATATTAATTAAAAAATAATAACGGAACGTACAGAAAAATAGATCAATTAAATAAAGCCCCACAAATATTTAAGCGTTTTATTTCAAAGTATTTGATTGGCTCCATTAATGGGTCTTCAATGGGTCATGGAAGAAATTGTAGCAATTTGAAAGTGTTAATTTGAAGACTTAATTACTTAATCTAATATTTTTGTAGCACTCGTTTTGTATTGTTTAGATTTGCTGTATCATCAATCTAAATTGCAAATTAAATAATAAATAATTTTGTTTTGGTATTATATAGATACCAGATAAGATAACTGCACATTATACAAATAATGTGTAAAAAATAGCAATGAAAAGGAGAAAAATCGAAATAGCTTATTTACCAACTATATTGAAAAAAGAAGGAATATTTTCTAGATTAATCCTTGGGTATGATACGGAGAATAAAGTAATTACCTTATCTGAATCGGCGCAATATGGTTTATTATAAAAAGTAACAAATTTTATTTTTTTTATAAAGCCTATTCGTGAAGAGATCCATTGTCAATTAGATTTTGCGATCATTGCAGGATTAAAAAAATACCTTCGCCCTTCATGGCTTAAATTAAAGCAACATCAGATCAATCGTACCTTTCCATTTGCGATGTTCAAAGAAGCTTGAGTTCACAACTTTGTAAGTACAGTGGTGGTCTCAATTAATGTCTCCCCCTATGATGGAAAGTTAGTGAGAAATGGTAGTGTACGTAAACGATAATAAGCTTCTATATATGCTGTCTAAGTAAGGTTTATACCTGCGCAAACCGATAGAAGCCAAACTGTCTATGATATCCAAGGATCGTGGTTTTAATGTTCTCAGTCAAAAGGAGAGACATTAAATAAGACCACCTCTGTACAAATAGGATTATATACTTACAACATTTAAGTATTCGAGAAAGGTGGTATTTGTTTCGCAGGGGGACGTCAGGCTTGCTGCTACAGTATAATCATCTGGAGCACCATCTGCAGAAAGAAAATAATGCATGGTAAATGTGGGCACAGCTTAATTTTTTTTTTGTTTTTATTTTATTTGAAAAATTTCCTACAAATTTGAAGTATGTGTTTTCCTATGTGCAGTTTATATTAGGCACTGTCTAACAAAAATATTTAAATACACTTTTACATGATTTAATTTACAGAGAGAAAGAAACTAATCTTTTTTACTAAGGTGGTCTGGTGCTTTTGAATCAACCTGTGTGTATAAAGCCTTTTCACGGTTTAAAACATTTAAAATTTTACGTTTAAACACGTTAAAATCACACAATTCACAATTTAATTGAAGAATTAAATAACGTAATAGAAAGAATGTACATTGTATAGAATAAATTAAGGTTGGGAAATGTTTAATTCTATAAAAATAAAAAAAAATCTGTATGACTAAAAATAGAACATAGGCCGCTATCTCAGGATTTTGATTTAATTATCAAATAATTAGTAAATATCCATTTATAGGGGGGATTAGATTAATTGAAAAACATATTTTTAAATAGGAATTCCAAGTAAAATTAAAATTTATAGGTAAACAAAGAGGACTTTAAATGTACTTTTCGAATTATATTTAATCTTTTCTTAACTTTAGAACAAACTAATAAAATCTCGTTTATTTTAGAGATATCGCGAAAATTAAGAAAATAATTGATATAAGAACCGATCATATTATTTTGTTACTTCTAGTCTATTAATTCAATTAACAAAGTGAATATTATTAAGAAATAAGGATTACGCAAACTACAATTATACTTAATTTAATGTAATTATTACGTGCAAATTACTTTTTTCCAAACCTAGCCCACACTTTTGATCACAGGTTCTGTGATCTAAGCATTATTATTATGGCGAAGTTTTCTACCCATATAGTTACGTTCAATAGGTATATGTATGTGATACAGCCATTGTTGTAAAGATGGGCCTCTCCTATATCACCCAAACACGGTTATAAAAAGTTGATTTGGTGCATTTACCGGAAAAACATTGTACATCGGGCAAAGAAGAATTTGCGAACGTCACAGGTAAAGAAAGACATGTGTTAATCTAACAAAAAACGCCGCATTTAACTACGAAATTTGGGTTAAATACAGTCAAACAAAAATCATTGTTAAAGTAACAAAATGCGAATGTTAAAATAATTGTGGTAGATTTGATATATTTTTAGCATTGTTTTTAACCATCAAGATAATTTTATTAACATCAATATTATTAGGGCAAAATGTTCGTGTAAATAAACAAACTATTTCATGTTCAATTTACCAAAAGAATTCATTAAAATAAAAAGCAGAAGTTGCTAGGTTAAATACACATTTTAAGTTAAATTGAAATAAATGTTATCTGTTATGTCAAAAATAACAATCTTGTGGTGTTAAACAAAAAAATTATGTTGAGCCAAAACAGAAATTGCTCTTTAGTTAATAATATTTATTGCTACAAGCAACCTGTCGGGCATTTTTTTGATTCGCTTTACAAGGAAATGTTTTCAGTATCTTGGTATTGTACATTTATCATTCACAACATAAAGTGTAAAATATCTGTTAGGCGGATATATTTAAAACCCTCAAAAAATAGCAGTTTTACTAACATTCACTGCCATTGCACACCACCAATGCTGCTTCTTATGTCGCAACTTCTATTGAATGTTGACTGGCACAATGCACTAGATTAATATTGTATTAACTCTGACTGTTGTGCTTTATGACCCTTATGTGTCATTTGCTTGGTGTGAAATGGAAGGAAATGCCATCTTCACTGCGATTTCTGAAATACATATCTACCTATTATTTAAACGTATTTGCTACTATGTGAAAGAAACTGTTATACACGTGAACCCATTGGCTCTTAAATTAATAAAAACGATATGGTGCCTTCATTATACGGTTTTCTTGCGAGATTAACTAAAATTTTAGGTTACGCAACCAAACATTACGAACATCTAATTATAATTATATCAATAGAACAAATTTTTATAAAGTAATTAAAAATGTTTCTCAAAATATACTACTGTGAAGTGTTCTTCTAACAATTTCGATGTAGCTAAAATAAGAAAATGCGAATTTCAGATATACTCCTAAAGTTAAAAATATAGGAAATCTTAATTTAATGTATTGTATGTGTTTGATTGACCATAATTTTTTGTTGAAACAACTTCCAAGAAGCTTAGTTTGATGATGATATTTAGTAATTTTAAAAGAAATTATTTGTTTAATACAAGCAGAAAATTCTTCATTCATCAACAACACGAAAATGTTTCTTTAGTTCAACAAAAATATGTTAACTAAAAGAAATTCTTACTGTAAGAATAATTATGTAGAGTCAAACAAAAATATTGTTACATCAACGCATTTGAGCTTAACAAAGTGATTTTGATTAATTCAACATCTTTCTTTCTCTACGTGCACATACAGAACAAACTAAATTAATGAGATCAAAACTTTTCAAATTAAGGACCCCCTATTCCTTGATCCAACAGTCCAGCTTTACTGTACGCAAAATTCTACTGAAAAGCCACCATTGCGTTTTCCGCAAGCAATACGCAATTTATTCTCCCTTTATAAGTAGGTTATGTCAACAAATTGTGCAAAAAAACTACACATTATACAGTAAATAATTATTCACAACTAGGTATTACCTAGGTATATTAATTATCACAACAGTCGTAGTTAATCTGTGCGCAAAATGTTAATGTCCGTTCACTACACAGATTTGTAATAGTAGCAAAAATACTGTAAATATCTTGTTGACGATTGGTTGCAACTATTATCACTGGCCCATTGATTATATATAATCAATGCACTGGCCCAAAACGTACTATTTGTAACGAGTGATCTGCACTTAATGCTACTGTAATATTTAGGGTCTGTCAACATAAATTGTATAACAAAAATGTACATTTTGTTGCACAAAATGCGATAACTCTCGTCAACAATTTTGTGGGAAATTTTAATACAAATTGTGCTCGTCTCTATATGTTCAACAACTTGTTGTGCGAAACTTTATAATTGTTTGAAAATTTACATTTTTTTTTCAGTGCAGAGTTTTAAAGAAAAATAAATATTGATTATATAAGTTGAATAAAGAAAATGAAATATTTTTGTGAAGCAGTTATCGAATGTTACATCAACGACAAAAACTTTTTATTCACTGACGAATCCTCTGTCATATTGGAATGGATGTCACAATCCCTTTAACACGCTGTTAGTGATTTTATTAAAGAAATATATTTAGGTAGTTAGGTTTATTTCTCTGATCTATTTGAAGAATATTTATTTATTTTTGGAATTGTTTTTATTTCCATAAAAATAACACAATTATACATTACATTACTGCAGTAGTAGTTTTGCTCGCATACAACTATTTTGCATTGCATTATGTGATTATGAGAGCCGTTTGTCCCAGAATTGAGCGCATCTGCGGTGTATTACACACGCGTTCGGATGACATCGACTGACCCTAGGGCGGTCGAACGTACTGTATATAGTTATATACATATAAGCTATTACACGAATGTTTATTTGTTGATTTCCACTATACTGGCAATATTTATTCTATTTTAATCTGAAAGCAAATATCACATCAATATCAATTTGGATATGATTTTTTATCTTGATATCATCAAAATAGTACTTTAATATTTCACATTTGATTCGTACTTTCATAAAATTGTTGTTGCGATCTATAGATCCTTATAACTTCTCTTTGTATTTGGAGGACACCGACAAGTTTCTATAAAACATCAAAAGTGCCGACATTTACGCCCACAATGTTATACTGTGTATCTGTTCGCTTGCTTAGGCTATACTTACGACAATTACATCCATGTTGCTTCTTAAAAATTAAAAAGAAATCAAATTAAATCCGAACCTTTGATCAAGTGCCAGTTTTTTGGTAGGTACTCAACTATATTGTCTTCTAAATATTAATAGGTAAATACTTCATACTTGGAGATAATTTAAAATTACACATTTCTCTAAGGTCAAGTAGGTATTTACACTAATTTATATTTAGAGTTACGTAGAATGCCCCTTTCACTTAATATTTATCTATTCATTATTACGCATGTTAAAAAAACATCGATATCTGAAACAGTAGCAGTAATAGATAACGCTCAAACGTAAGTATATTTGTCCTGTATTATCTTTTAAATGGTATTTAGACATGCTCAATTAGTTATCCACATTTTTTTTCCTTTTGAAGTATAAGCGAACATTGTTCTTATTTTTGTATACAAGTGAATATGTATAAATTATAGTTTCATAACAAAATAAATAAGAGTTAACCACTACATAAGTTTGTGTAATTGTGCCTACAGTGGTCTATTAATTATTCGCAGCTGTTGCAAATACCAAAAGAAAAGTACTGCCGTCAGTAACTAGAAGATTTTTTTCCATTAAGTAAAAGAACTTTTAAAAAAGTAAATAGTAAAAAGTAATTTGACTTGAAAGAAAAAAAATCGAGCACTTAGGACAACGACAATATTACTCCTGTGAGCACTTTAAAGTATTTTAAATACTTAGAGTAAATGTAGAGTACCGTAGAGTGGGGCAAATTCGATCGCATGGGGTAAAATCGATCAATCCTGATTTTACGGCAATTATTTAGTCTGGCATCTATGGAAAGGATAAGAAAGTTTTGCAACACAGTCATTTAATAAACTTTGTTTATAACATAGATAACTAACTGGCTTTTTAAGTATTGCATTAAAGTTTCCTGTGTTAAAAAAATAATTTGCGATGGAATGACAACGAATAATATTTCATACAGACGGAAACAAACTACTACTGGAGAATCCCACTAGGACTAAGCGAATTTTCGAAAAGGGATAAGGTGAAAAGAATCAATTGTCATTCATTCTTCACCGTTTCTTTTTTTGACTTTATGAAAGTGTTGGAATAACAAGAGAGTAAGGGGAAAATTAACACCTCATGGGGTAATACCGATCAGTTTGAAAAGTAAAAGAACAAAGAACATGCTCATAGACCAACGTAGAAATATGACATACTCATGTTTCTACGTTGGTTTTATTGAAAATTATAGTGAGAAACTATAAAAAAAAGTATGGCCTGGCGGGAGACAGCAATATAACCCCAAATACCTCCAAAGCGCTATCAGGACAGTAAATAGAGCACTTCATCCATTATGAGATCTAAGGAGAGAAAAGATGACTTTTGTATTTCTCCAAGTTGACGAAATTTAGGAAATTTCCAAAAAACCAAATTATCCAGCTGGTCATAGAAGGGAAGCTACGTTTTTGAACTGAGAGGAAGCGTGTTGAATGAATTTTTTTTAGTTTTATTTATTGAATTATTATAATTTATGTCATTATTTATCTGTTTGCCATTTTATAATACATATTTTCTGTTGTTTCCGTAAGGTTTCTTTTTTTAAATTCAAATTTTTGTTATTGGATTTACCTCGTGTAGCTTTCAAATCGGTTTTTATAAGAAAATAGATGGGTGATTGGAATTGCCCCCTATTATGGAGCAAAACCGATCACGCTTGATATATTAAAAAAAATAGTGTTTTAATACATTGGGTTAATATACATGATGGTATGTGTAGCTAAAAGATGTATGATTATATACAATTTTTTTCGATTAATAATAATAATTGCAACTCAGAAATAGTACATAAAACTGATCGGAATTGCCCCACTTTACGGTACTTAAAAGAACCAACTATATATTAGGTATATATATTTGAATTGCTTCAAATATTAAATTGCTTAGAATAAGCGAATGTATTTTAATTACCTTTAAAATATGTTGATATTTAGATACTCGCAATGTCAAAATTTTCTAAAATACATACTTAAGTATTTTTTTTTGGTTGTGATCTATACTGTATATAGGATTGCGTTGTTTCGTTGCCCTATTATAAGTACCGTCAAATGGAGACCCCATGCAAGTTGCGCTTAAATTTGAATGTATGTGTGCATTCATTTGTCCGTCGATATAATTTTTACAATTTAATGGTTCATTAACACGTAGTTCGTGTCTTAAATTCACGTGTGTAAGTAGATATGCTAGGCCGGTTTCTGGCGCAAAATCCCATAATGTTTAAATAGGAGATCTAAATTTACTTTACTTTCGGTTTTTCCGAATGCCTACCACTGTTTCGCTGCTCTAGAGATCTAGAGCAGCTGAGGCTCCTCACCAAGTGGCTCTATGACGGGGTACCCTTGGGTCTTCAACTTCAAACGAAAGGGGCCGTTAGAACCACCCTCATGGGAGGCCGATGATGATGCCGGAGTATGTGAGAGATATTGTAACCATAACCCTTGAAGCAGCTTAAGAAACTCCTGGACAGCTTTAACAACTTCTAGAGCAGCTTAAATAGCTCATAGAATAGCTTAAACAGTTCCTGTAACAATTCAATAGTTCTTGCAACAGCTTAAATACCGTCAATAGCTTCCGATGTTACAGGGGCTGGTTAAGTTTGTTCTAGATGCTGTTACTTGTACACTAGGTGTACCAGTGACGTAAGCTGGACAAGGAGCTGTGTTGGGCAATTGCAGGATATG
This sequence comes from Protaetia brevitarsis, assembly GCA_004143645.1. NCBI lineage: Eukaryota > Metazoa > Arthropoda > Insecta > Coleoptera > Scarabaeidae > Protaetia > Protaetia brevitarsis. The sequence continues at coordinate 74,590 of RXPK01004542.1, read as the reverse complement.
TTTAAGCTGTTGCAGAAGCTATTTAATCTGCTTCAGCAGTTGTTTAATCTGTTCTAGCTGTCCCAGGAGTTGTTCAAGCTATTTGAGGAGCTGTTTAAGCTGTTCCAGGAACTGTTGCAGGAGCTGTTCAAGCTGGGTTAGGAATAGCTTAAACAGCTTCCACGTACTCTAACCTCATCATCCCTTTCCCATGAAGGTGATCCTTACGGCTCCCCGTGTTTGCATTTGGAGACCTGAGGATGCCCCGTCGTATAGTATAGGGCTACTTGTTGAGGAGGCCCAGCCGCTCTGATGGTCTACCGCAGCTAGACAGGATATACATCCGGAAAAAACTGAAGTAAAGAAAATTTAGACCCCCTATGTAAACCTTATGGGATTTTGTGCAGAACTGACTTATTTACTTGTGTACATACGCCGTAGCAATAACCAATTTTTGCATAATTTTCTTCTTTTTTTACTCTTCTTTTCATTCTGTAACAAGTTTATCACTAGCGCAGCTGTTACTTTTTTCGAAACGCTGGGTGCCATGGCGAGAATCGTGTGTCTATTTTATTATTAATTGTGCAACTGATTGATGCCCAACTAAGTAGTTTTAGGTATCGCATGCGTTGCTCATTCCTTCACGGAAGTACCTACCAGATATATTCAACATATTTAAATGGTGTGACTGTTAATTCAAAAATCGGTTAAACGTTTGCTTGTACGCTGCACTAAGAATGATTTTCTATGTATCAGCTGCAAGATATTGGTTCTCTAATTCTTTAGGAATAATATGCACTATTAAAATATTGTCCTAGTTATATACGCTGAACTTAACCCCTATTATTTAAAAAAAATAGACAAATTATGGGGTAAAGTAAATCACTATGAAAATTAATTAAAAATCGGTCGAATCAGCGTTGATAAGTTGCAACTTCGTAATAACGCTATTTTGACATTTAGTTAAGATTTTCTATTACGCAATATTTCTAATTTGTATTTATTTTATGATTTAATTTTCTCTTCTAAAGGATATTTCGTTTATCTCTAAATATCTGAAATTGACACAGAGCAATTTTACAAAGCCGTGCAATGTCATTTAAAAGGGGACAATGCTATATATCTGCAATTAGTGAAGAGGATTTTTTCGATATTAGCATAATTAAATCGGCATTAAGATTGTTTTATATTTTAGTTTATTTATTGTTTTTTTTTTTCGACTTTCTTTTCCCTCAGCACTGCTTTTATGATTATTTTTGAGGAAATATTCAACTGAATATGTTATATAATGTTATATTCAGTTAAATATTTCTTCAAAAAGATATGGAAGTATATAAGGAATAATTTTTTATTTTAATACGTTACTTCTTTTTCTTTCGACCGTGTTCGATAAAATTAATTTTCCTTGACTAAATCAGACCTCAAAAAACTTTTAATTTGGTTCGTTTTACCAGAGCCATGCAATAGTGAAAAGAATATTTGGGAAAAAAAAATGGGAACATTACTTATTTTGTAGCAGTAACAAAAGTGCTGATTATGTCGAGTAAATGATGAATAAATTTTTAATTATTTTTTTAAAAATTAATTTCTCAAAGGTTTCAAAAATATTAACGAAAAGCTTATATTTTTGATTCAATTAACCTCTAAAAGGTTGAACTGTTTTATGAAATATAAATTGTTCGAATTAAAAAAATTCAGAAACAAACTGCTTTTTATGATTAAATATGCAGATTTGTTAAATTCATCGATAGATGAATTGATGAAATCAACTCTCCAACAGATCTTCAGTAGTCTTCATATTAGACAATTAAAGCTAGATATTTAATTTATCATACACTGTTTACTCCCATTATTACCAGTTCCTTTGACTCAAAACGGAAATTGTTAACTATTGCAACCGAAACGGTACGGGCTTTCATTAATAAAAAAAAGATTGACATATTTACTCTATCTGATACACTATCTATCTGTGAACGATATAGTATCTGTTCTGATATATTTGTATATATATTCCACCTGAGTAGTTACTTCCTTCATCCCGGTAGATGTATTTATTATTATTACCATAATTATGCACTTAGCACAGGAGACCTATTTTGTTTTAATATGACACGGTTATGTTATGAAATTACAGAAAAAAAAAACAAAATAAGAATTTATTAAAAGAATATATTGCATTTAGAAGAGATTTATTTTTACAAGTTGGACACAATTAAATCGTAATATTTGCCCCCTCTTTTGTTAAATCACCCAAATTTTGCTCAGTTTAATAAGTCCAAGACACTAGATTTTGTTAGCCGAATAACGTTTTTTTTTTACCATTTTATCGTTAAATTTCATATTAAATTAAAAGGAACAAGTATTATCTGCCATTTTAACACAACTATTTTGTTGTATTAAATCGCAAAATTATGTTAAGCCAAACGTGGAATTGTTTTTCAATCAATAACATTACATTGTCACAGAAAATTAAAAGACACTTATTTTGCTTTTGCAAAGGTCACACGTGTCATAATATTACATTATTACACTATTACCACCTCATATTAATAATCTGAAGTGTAAAACATATCTCTAAGACGGGATATTGGTGGAGGCGCCGCTTTAATGATCACGATTTTTTTGCCTGGAAAATTCACCAGACTAATATATGATAACTAACCGTGCTATATGTGCATAATATGCGTTATTGTTGGAGTGAAATAGGAGAACCGCCATCTTTACGACAATCTCTATAATACATATATTTAATACATTTGCTGCTACATGAATAAAAAACTTTGTTGTAATAATATTTAGATTACAGCAACTACTAGCCAAGTTTAGGGAAAGCGTAATTTCATCACCATAATTATATTGAATTAAGTGCATTTTTTGTTTGCCTTATTTGTTTGTTAACTTATCAACTTATTGCTCAGATGAACTCATTGAGTGGATTGAATTAATAAAATACAGATAACAACATAATATGATTACCTCCGCTATGTTTTTCTTGTTAGATTTACAGCAATTTTGGTTAAGCCAATAATCAGTGCACGAAGGAAAATTTATTTTAGGCTGAGATATATTAAAACTAAAGCATCAGTAAACCTAGTAGCAAATTGTCCAATTATATATTTTTTGAATCTTTTACTTCCTCAATATGGTTAACATCTTGTAAAATCAAAAAAAAAAAATAGTATGTAGAGTACACACAACATAAAACATGAATGTTTCAACATTATTTCGTAAAACCACAAAAAAGAACCAAGTATATTTGCAAAAGCACTTCAAAAGATCTTTCCACTCCAACATTATAAAAAGAGGAAAATATTATCATGCTTACTTACATTCCCATTTGACCAAGTATTGCAGGATGTTGAGATGGTTGTTATGAACTGTCGATACTACGATGTCATTTACATAGCCTTGGTAGAACATCTCGATGGTTCCTGAAATATAATTATATTTTATTAAAAAAAAAAACATGGTTATACAATACACATGCAAATGCATTTCTTTTTTGCTTGATCTGTCCATTTCGAAACATAAATTATTAAGCTATTAACAGTACTTATTGTAGAATTTTTAAAATTAAGAAATAGAAAAAGTGTTCAACATATCAACTATGTGCAGTACTTCCTTGGCATTGTTTAATGAGAAATACTATTTTGTTTCTACCACCAAGAGATTGGTAGAGTTATTGTTATCCTCTAAACTCTAAAAAATAAATTCAATTTTTTCATAATTATTTGTCGTAACTTTAACATATTATATATATCAGTTAAAATAATTAAACTGGCTTCAACTTTTTTCTTTTCTTTTACTTTGACAACTTAGTGTATCCAACACTATGTACTCCTTGTCTGTTGTACCTGTATTTTTTAGTGTAATCTTTACTTTGTATTTTTTTATGACAAAAAGCGCATTATTATTATTATTATTAATTAAATTAAAATATTTTAAAATATAAAAATTTGGTCATTGTAGAAGACCAAATATGCAAACTTTTTTGCAGTTTGACGAAATATATCTAAGTACTGTTATGAAAAATTAATAGAAAAAATAAATTACAGCAGCAAATTAGCCCAGTTGTTTATGTATAAATAAATAAATATATAAATCGATATCATTTCTAAAACGGAAGGTTTCTTCATTCCCATAAAATCATATATACTTATACATATTTCACTACTTACCATTTCCTACTACATCGACATAATTGGTATACGTCTGAAAAAAAAATTATTATATCAGAAATATTTTAACTATAAGTTTAAATTGTGCAATTTACGACTGATAGTATTGAGTCTCAATTAAGAATTTTTGCACTCGACGGGCGCCATAACTTGATTCTACAACAATTATACCAATCATAAGTGTGAGACATAAGGTTTGTGTTGGTTGGTAACAAAATCGTTCTGGTCATGCACAGTTAGTAAATTATGTTTTGGTTATTTTCTGGAATTATAACGGAACTGTTTGGGAACTGTTTCTTCAGTACCAGCAAGTTCTAGCGGATGGATTTTCAACTTGTTATATAGGAATGAGGAAATAGAGATATACTTGTATGTGTGTTAAATTGGTAATATCGGTATTGATATTTGCGATAAAAAAAATGCTGTTTTGGTTATTTCTAAGATAGTTCCATAATTATCCAGAATTTTTTGTTACAGCACAGTCAATATTGCGCAATCCTAGAACAGGAATAGAACCAAAGCAAATCTATAGTTACATCTCAGTGCCATTCAGTGTTTGTAAGTACATGACTTCTACTAATAGCATGTATCTTATTTGTTATGTTGCGTATGCTACTTTTATCTGTGAATAAATACTTTTCTACAAAAAAAGATGTCCAAAGATGATCAATATTATGCTAATAATATATTGTACGATATTATACTTGGTTGCCCTAATACATGGCTCATATTTTATTCAATATTATTCCTCAAATCTTTAATTTCTGTAGCGTTTCTGTAGTTAACATGTTTAAGTGATGCTCAAATTCTCTGTGAGGCTATTACATTAACTGTTTGCTTAAAAAAGAAGAAATATAGAGAAGAAAGATAATCTGTCTTTCCTCTTCCTTAGCTTTCACAGCCATATTTTGCATTTAACCACTAAACCTATTTTCTTTCCATTTCAGATAAACTGAGCAAATATTGTATAATTCCACCCTTAGATAATATAATTTACGCCACACTACGTAATAAAAATCAAACCAATTTTGGATGAATTCAATATATTGAGCAACCTATTAGTATGATCACCAAACCATCAATACCATATCAAATATTGTGCAATAATATTGAGCGTCTAAGGGCCAAGTAGGTAACAAATAGAAAGAGCAAATGAAACGAGTTTTTAACGAATTTTAATTGATTATTACCGTTTGTAGATGTATAATATGTTCTAGACCAATCTGAAGGTTATAAATGACGGAAATAGATATTCACTTAATAAACATCTTGTGGAAAACTTTACCCGCAATTTAAATTAAAGTATAAATATTTACAGTTTCAGTTATGATTATGATACTATCCAGAAGATTTCTGAAATATATATAATTATTTGTTCTATAGATAATTCTTCAATGGTAAATTATAAGAAGCACCATCGGTGAAAACTATAAATATACTTATTTTATTTTATTTTATTACGTAAATGTGAATTCCATTTGCAAATGCAGAACGCCCACAAATTTTTCCTGTAACTTTTAAATTGTTGCATAGCGAAAATCGTATGATTTTTTTGCCCCTCTACCCAAAAACACTACTTTAGATTAGTTTCAATGTAAAAGTTTATAAACACAATATCTTAAAATGAATAATAATGGCTCACCCTGTATATGTAATGATCTATCATAAACTTTCTTCACATGGCATGAAATAAATTCTTTACTAGGAACGGTGTATTGTTGATACTAAATTTAAAGGAAATTATTTTACAAGTGACATGTATTTTCGTCTTATCCCATATTGATAACATTATATATAACAAAAATAACAAATATACCATTGTTATTTTTATTAGGAAAGCCAATAATAAAGAATTCACCATTTGGAATTCCTATACACTGAGAAAAACTAGGTAATAAAGACAGCAACAAACAAATTTCATAATTAATGACATTATAATTTTATTAATCGGTATAATCTTTCTATTTGATATATGGATTAAATATTTTATTGTTGTCTCTGGGTTAATACCATTTATTATATTAGTAACACGCTCTAATATATCTATTTTTTCCAGTGTTTGCCTATACTTTTATCTGAAAAACTTTATACATAACAGTATTTTTTTATCAATATTGCCTTTAAATTACATTCGCTAATCTTTCTTTAATGTTGAAAAATGCGGAGACATTAGTATTAGTTATGTTTATTGATCTTTTTTGCATACAGAAGATAGAGATCTATGGCAGGAAGGCAGATTTATTTATCGTTTACGGTTTGTATATAAACGACATTTGTTTATGTGTGAGAGATTTATACCAGTGATCTTTGATTTTAATAGTAGATTAATTGCTGTTTCATACAGCGCAGCTTCTATTTACTTGCACGTGCACATACAGAGTGTTTCACACCATTTTTTTCTGCGGCGACTTACTGCATTTAGAGTAATAAAATTTAATATATCAAAACCCTACCTGAGCAATGTATTTATTTTGCCTCAATGAATTCTACGAATTATTCCGACATAATTTTGAGTTCCTATCTCTAAATTCAAGGGTTTTTCAGATATCTATATGGATTTTGCTCAAAATTTTGACATTTACATAACTTTCGACAATATTTGTGTTTTACAAGCTATTAGATGTCATTTTACTACGGTACGGAAAAAGTATCCCGCGTATGAGATTCTTGTCAAAAGAACTATTAAATCTTATACAGTCTGTTCATAAATCGATCGTCAATTCGGATACTTTTAGCCCTAGAAAGTAAGAAAAATAAACATTTTTTTGCCAAATATAATCAATTTCTGGAACGATAGGCAAATGGCCGAAAGATGAAAAAAAAAAAACTATTGGCAGCAAGTGTAGAAAATATTCAAGAACCGGAAGATGCGAATACAAATATGGATAAGTGACAGAATCAAGGAGGAAATAATAGACCAACCCAAAAACAACAAAAGGAGGAAACAGAATAACAACAGAAAATATAAAATATGTCGAAAAGAACTTACACAAAAAAAATATTTGGGCTGGTATTGAAAATTTAAAAGAAGGCATACCTGAGACTTGCAACCACGCACTGATTATACCCATTAAAAAAAACAGAATTGGAGGAGCGAATTGCAAGCAATACAAAGGGATGTCTCCATTATTCCTATTGGAATTAAGAAGAAATAGAACCGTACTCCGAAAAATATCAATCAGAATTCTCCTTTCTCAAGTGAGTAAGTGATCATATTACACTGGGCAACAAATTTTCGAAAAGTTCATGCTTCCAAGCTGAAAATAGTCATTTCTTAATGAATTCAATGTGCTGAACACGAAAATGACTAAGAAAAAGCTGAATTGGCTACGGGTTTTCTGTAAATGTACGCATATTTCAGAAAAAGTGTACTTATGTAATATTATAATACATGGTAAGAAAAATTAGTCTGCTTTGGCTTTCGACTTCTTTTGGCCTGCCGTTTGTAGTGAAACTTGTGAGCATCTCTACTGATTGTCCAACAATAGTCAGCTAGCATTGACGTAGACCATTTGCCTTGGTACCGTTGCTCCATGGTGGCAATGTCCTGATGAAAGCGTTCGCCGTGCTCATCGCTGACCTGCCCGCAGTTATCAGGAAAGAAATCTAAGTGGGAATCAAGAAAGTGGATCTTTAAGGATATATTGCAGCCGAATTCATGAAACAAAGCCAACATATCTCAACCAGACACTTGTAATTTTCTGCTTGTCATTCCCCAGGAAGTTTGCTGCCACTTGATAGAATGCATCCCAAACCTGTTTTCTTTACCTTGAAGAAGTTCCTCAAACTTGGGTCTCGGAAGAGCTGTCTAATTTGAGGCCCCACACAAGGATGCCCTCTTTAATTTTGGCTTCACTGAGTCGAGGGAATTTTCATGCAGTACTTTGAATGCTGGTCCATTCTTATCCATGGCTTTTACAAGTTTTTGACAAGACCGAGCTTGATGTGTAAGGAGGAATGATATTTTGTGTGGCTGTCCAATGGTGGGTGCTGTACATTCGTTTCTCCCAGGCTTAAAAAATGCTTCTCGGAGCCAGTCTTTTCTTGATGTAGTGCAAATCGATTGCTCTGCTGTCCACAGACAAAGAAAACAGCAGTACTTTGTTATATCCCTGCTGTAAACCCATCAACAGAGATACTACCTTCAGGTCAGAACATATCTGCCAGCCATACTTGCTGTAGTTAATCGTCTCCAGTAGCTGCTTTAGATTGCCGTAAGTCTCCTTCATGTAGACCGCATGTGCAATAGGTATGGATGGAAGCTGGTTCCCATTATTCAACAAACCGCCTTTAGGCTCAGTTTTGAAGCGTCTATAAACAGCCGCCATTCGTGGGGATCATGTGCAATACCGAGAGCTTGTAGTAGACCATCAATATGCAGCGAAAACACAAGGCTTTCTTCTTTCTTAAAGAAAGATTCGAAGAGCTGATGGCGAGTGCGAAATGAGTCACTCGGACTTCTGTTCCAGAAGATCCACTGTCGAAGTCTTGAGGCCAGTATCTCCGCTTTGCTTTTCGACAGATCCAAATCGCGAACAAGATCGTTCATTTCATCCTGGGTAATTTTATGTGGTGCAGATGTTTCGTCAAGCACGAAAAGTTATCATCCTTACTGCCACGTTGAGGAGAACTCGCCGACGCATGGCCATCCTCATCGTCTGAACTGATAGAAAATCTGTAGGAGGTTCTGGAATTGGGAGTCCTTCGCCATGAGAGACAGGTCGCAGAGCAGATGGTATATTAGGGTATTCAACTGTCCATTTCTTCTTCTGGTGATGCCTCCAGAAGCTGGTGGTACCATACAGAAATAACAGTCGTCAACGTGATTGGTGGGCCCCTCCAAATCATGGCACAGCAAATGGCATTGCCTTTCTTTTGCCATTAAAGCCACTGTGAAAGATTTACGGCACAAGTGCGACAGCATATGTGGGGGCCCAGTCTTTGTCCTGGTGCCTATCTTGCAACCAAAATACAAATGATACGCTTTCTTAACTGTTGCACTGATGTTCTTTTTCTGTGCAGCAAATGTCACTTCTCGAAATATAACAGAAGTTATTTGCACTATTAACACAGTTACGAGGCATTGCTACTGTTTAGTTACTTTACACTAATAGCAATCACTTGTGTATGCTAGAGCTTCGAAAAAATATGCCGAATGAACGGACATTGCACGAGTTAATTGTCACGTCGGCCATTTTAATAAACTATAATATAGCTATGCTTGATATTGCGCAATCAATTTTCGCAACCCTCTCAATGGAAACTTAAGCAAATGCTGCAATTAACTTCTTTGCATGAAGGGGTGATGCAATATGACAAAATTTCGTAATTTCTCCTAAATTCATTACATTATGCAATAGCATCTATACAATGGACAAAACGTCTATATCTCTGGAACGTGAGCCAATCAGCTTTTTTCAATGTGATATTCGTGTTCAGCACGTTGAATTCATTCGGGATTGGGTACTTTCACCTAAGAAGCATTTCACTGGTCCAGTGTTTAAGTGATATTACAAAGCATATATATTTTATGACATACTACCGCATCAGCCATCAGCAGTACTTTTCCTAGACTTTAAGAGGACGTAATATGATTGTGTCTCTAAAGCCAGTCTGATTAAGGCACTTAATAAATTCGAAATTTCATGAACATTTTGTGAGAATCGTAAAGATGAATATAACGGAAAGCATCAGCAGTGTGCAACAGCAGGAAAGCAAGACTCAGGAAAATTTCAATTTCGAACAAAACTCGAGCAAGGCATTTATCAACATTAGTATTTTCTAGCACTGGAAAAGGATATGAGCAGCGGCTAATTAAATAGAGAGGACATATTTGTTGCAAGAGTCACTAGGGTGATTTTATTATGCTGAAAATATGGTCATAATTTTAAAGAAGAGGAAAAATCTGAAGGAAATAGTAAAAAACTTAGTAAGTGGCGTCAAAAATTGGATTTGCTCTTAATAAAAACAAGATTGGTGTCGAGAGACAGTTGGATTCTGGATTCTGGATTGTTGGTCAGGAAGGGTGGCTAGCCACACGCACTTAGGCCACTCTAACCGGGCCCATTGTGCTACCTTCCCTAGGCGGGGTCACTCACCCGCAGCCTACTCGAGCCAACCCAAGCGAAGAACAGTGTAGCATGTAAGGTGCCGCCAAAGTTGGCCATACTGGGCCAGAGCTCCCCCAGGATGGAACCTCTAAGTTGGACAAGCGCCGGGCAGTCACATAAGATGTGCTTCGGTGTCTCATCCTCTAGGTAACATGCACGGCAGAGTGGGCTGCTAGTCAGTCCTGTGCGGTGCATGTGTTCATTAAGTTTGCGGTGACCAGTCAATAGCTCTACAACTTGACGTAGTTTACTGCGAGAGAGCTGCAGACAGTATCTTGTTGTCCTGGACGACAGCCTGGGGATGGCTTTACGTGCATGACAGCAGGTGCTTATGGATGCCCATCTCTCCTCGTGTAGAGTAGTGGGCCATTGATTTATTAGGGTACTGAGTGTAACCGAACAAATGGGAAGAACAGGCTCCGGTCCCATGTAAGCCATGCCAACCTATCGGCAGCCTCGTTTCCCAAATTACCTTTATGACCTTTCACCCATTTGAGTATCAAGTCATTATCAATAGCGATCGCTTCCAAGACATTGTGACACTGAAGTACTAGGCCTGAAGCGATCTTATAATTGCTGAGGGTTTTAAGGGCAGCTTGGCTATCACTTTAAAGAACAATACGTCGTCCCAGCATGCAGGATCGCCAGATCGAGAGACAATTTGCAGACGAAAAATTTTAAGTGGAAACACATAGAGGAAGCCTGGAAATAGAGTATGCGAAAGTATGTATATATCTAAGATCCTTACTAACCAACAACTGTAATGACAAGGAAGAAATTAACATGAAAATTCTGAAAGCTAACATTTTTGATCACCAAATTGAATTCTCAAAGTTTGTGACAAATATATCTCAATTTTTTAAAATGGTTCATATTAGTTGACACTCTATCAATTAAGCAATTATTGGGCAAATATATACTTTATTATTAATAACACAGTGCAACAACCAATATGGGAATGGGATGAGACCAATTGCAAATGAAAGTTGACATTATCCATAACAAAACCTTGAAGGGGTTTTTTTAGTCAGGCGAGATGTTTTTTTACACGCATTTGAAGTTGTTTGATTTTGAAACGCTGTCTAACAGGAAGATCATTGAAAATTTGATAAAATATGCTTTTTATTTTTGATTATCTGGAAAGTTGTGGGTATCTTATGTTTTTTGGGGTCGAGGATTCATTTTCGATATTTATTTTTACCTAAAACTACGCTATTTCAATAATGGCTATACAATAAGGTGGCTATCAAAAACTGTGCTATATCTTGTGGAACACACGTTACAAAGGAAATCAAATGCAAAAGTGTGACTGGAAAAGAGAGAAGTTTTTTGTGTTGGAAAGCTAATGTTATCCATGAACTCTTGTACCAGCAGATAAAGTATTACCCACCACTTCATATAAATTGGGTCTTTTCAATATTTTTGTAAAAGTGTTTCTGTAGATGGACCAGCTTTTACTACTTTAAGATCTACATTTCACGATTCAGTGCTAGCAAGTTAAAGAAGGTATTGTATAACAATAAAATAAATGATTTAAAAATGAATTTACAATATTTTTTTCTAATTTTACAGGTATGTTTAATGGTCAGACATAGAAGATTGATGAAAAATGATTTTGATAATTCTTTGGATCAAAATCAATTAATTGCATGGAATGCAATTAAAGACGTAATCGAAAATGTTCTTGGTAAAAAACGAGAAGCAGATAGTGCACAAAGAGTTAAATGTCTCTTGAAAGCCTTTGAGGAACTTGGTGTGAATATGTCATTAAAAATTCATTTTCTCCATCACCATATGGATTGGTTTGAAAACCAACTATCCACCGAATCTGATGAGCAAGGTGAACATTTTCACCAAGTAGCTTTAACCATGGAAACTAGGTACAGAGGAAAGAAACTAGATTCTATGTTAGGTGATTTATGCTGGTGGTTAAAGAGAACAACCGATGAGAGATACTGACGAGAAGCAAGAACCAGAAACATACAGAATCCACGCCTACTACTTCTGGAGCTTTGCTACTTCAAACATGCAATTGACAGTGATAGTGATGATGATTAAGCGGATCCAAAGGAGATCCATAAGACATATAAGATATAATACTTTAAAATAAAAAGTTATTTTTGTAAGCACCATTTGTATGAGCGCCATCTAGCGTCAGTTTTAGGTAAAAATAAATATCGAAATGAATTCCTCGACCTCAAAAACAGTAAGATCACAAACTTTCCAGGATAATAAAAATAAAAAAGCATTATTTTATCAAATTTTCAATGACCTTTCCTTGTTAGACAGCGTTCCAAAATCAACAACTTCAAATGCGTGTAAAAAAAATCTCGCACTGAACTAAAAAAAACCCTTCAAGGTTTTGTTATGGATAATGTCAACTTTCATTTGCAATTGGTCTCATCCCATTCCCATTCGGAAAGTTCGATTTTATATCACTGTGTAATTATTACTGACAATAATGAAGTATAATCTAAGAATGCCAATTCATTAGAAATTATAGTTATTTATAAGATTGTTTAATATATATAATAACAAAAACTAGGTTTGTGTGTTTTATTTTGGAATGTAGCCATAGTTTCGCCAAATGAATTTAAATAACGTCATATTTTACCGCCAAATTAAAATTTCAGTCGTATATATTCAAAAAAAGTAGCCATTTTGGCGAGAAATCACCACGGTTGGCATCCATGATTGGATGTAATGGATTGTTGTGGAACTTCATACTAATTATGTATAAACAAATATACATTTTTATTATACAGCAGAGACTGTAACCAAACATAAACTTTATATAAAAATGTAAATAACCTACCTGCGCTATCGCGAAGTAATCCGAGTGAAAGAAGCTCACCTCCAACAATAACAGAAAGAAGTTCAGAGATCCTTTCCTTACTAAAGCATTACTTTTAGCCATTACTTCACAAATTCATTAAATGTCTCATTTTTTTTCACTTAAAATCTTTAATAGTTTTTATCACCTCATGCTTATCATTCTTGGGCTTCTGAAAATGTATACTGTCTTTATCTGATTTTAAATTAACGATTTGCGCCCGCGCCGCATTAAACGATCGTACATCTAGTCGTTTAACCGTTATTCGCCTCATTGAACTAAAATTGCGAAGAACATTTTTAGCGTCGGCGTGTCGTCATTAGTTTACATTTGTTAAAAAACTCGTGTAGAAACAATAATTAATATCCGTATTAATAGTTAAGATGATTTTGGGAGCAGGAAGCTATAACCTTCATTCATTAAATAAATCAGATGTTATGATAATGTTAATGTAAGTATGTGCTTACATACGTGAATATTTCCGAGTATAAACAAATTCACATGAATTACTTGCATACATACTCTGCAACACTAATCGCATTTTTAAAAACTTGTTAACATTTATTATAATTTATTCCGTTAAATATTTGCAACATCGATTTGGCAAATATATTTTTGGAAGTAAACTTGGGACTTAGAAATACATACTAATTTATGATCGATATTGAAAATAATGTATTAAGTATTAGTTATTATTTAGACCTAAGACGATTAACTGAAAAAATACTTAAATATTAAATTATAAGGTCATTTTAGAAACCAAGCAAGGCTACTACAGGTGGATAGATCAAATATCAACATAGCTAAGGGAGTATATAAGACAGAAAACCGATATCACATTAATAAGAAACTGAAAGCAATAGGAGAAAACTACACTGAGAGAAAAAGATGTGTTAAATTAACAAAAAAATAGCGATCCAACAAAAAGATTTTGGTTAAATATAGTCAAACAAAAATCATTGTTAAAGCAACAAAATGCCAATGTTAAAATAATTGTGTAGATTTGACAATATTTCTAGCATTGTTTTAAAAATCAAGATAATTTTATTTTAAACATTCAACATTGTCAGGGCAATAAGTGTTCGGATAAAATAACCAACTATTTCCTGTTGAACTAACCAAAAGAATTCATTAAAATAAAAAGCAGAAGTTGCTAGGTTAATAAACATTTTAAGTTAAATTGAATAAATGTTATCTGTTATGTCAAAATATCAAGAAAATTATGCTTAGCCAAGCCAAAACAGAATTGCTCTTTAGTTAATAATATTTTATTGCTACAGAAAGCTATCGGGCATTTTTTGATTTGCTTTACAAGGGGAATTTTTTATGATATTGTACATTTATCATCTCATTCATAACATAAAGTATCTGTAAGGCGGGATATACTTAAAAACCCTCAAAAAATAGCAGTTTTATTAACATCATTGCACACCGCCAATCGCTGCTTTAATGGTCGTAACTCCTATTGAACGTTTGGCTGGTAAATGCACTAGATTAATATCTTATAACTCTGACTGTTGTGCTGTATGACCCTTATCTGTCATTTACTGGTGTGAAATGGAAGGAACGCCATCTTCACTATGATTTCTGAAATACATACCTAACTATATGTAACGTATTTGCTACTATAGAGAAAAAAACACGTGAACCTATTGGTTTTGTTAAATTAACACAAGAATATGGTTGCCTTCATTATACGGTATTATTGCAAGATTAACTAAAATTTTGGTTCACGCAACAAACATTACAGAACATCTAATATACTTAGATCTAATAGAACGAGTTTTGTTAAAGTAATTAAAAATGCGTTTCAAAATATACTAATTTCGATGTAGCTAAAATAACAAAACGTTTTCTATTCGTTCAAACAAAATATACTGTTGGTGATCCCGCTAACAAACAAACAACTGTTGAACTAACAAAATACTGTCAACATTTTTTTTTAGTTATTTTAACCTTATGTTTTGTTCAATTTAATGAAAAATGTTGTTAATGCAATAATATTTTTCCAACAAAGTGATGTTGGATCAGAAGAGCACTGAAGGATAAGGGGAGTGCAGTGATGGAAGACTTAAAAGCTTTGGGGGTTTGGGAGTGGAAAAGTGCAAGACAGAACAGAAATTAGTGGAGGAAAATTGTGAGGGAAATTTAGGAAGCAGAGTGATAAAATAATCCAACTTATGGACCTTAAAGGTGTTAATATATAATTTTAAAATTAAATTGAGAAAAGTCATGGTTATATTATCATCTACTATACTATAATGGTGGATGTAATTTAGAAGTATATGTGCTTAATTACTTAATTAAATTAATTTTAGAAGTATATTGAAAATATGGTCCTTGCATTTGTTTAGATAAGTGATACACCTGTTAGTATTGTTAGTAGAGTTTGTGTAGGGAAATATCCTAGATAAGATGTACTTGTAATTAAAATTTAGAGATAAGAAATATCTTCAGTTATTTCCAATAATAATGATGCGTTATCCTGTAATCGAGGAAGTTTAAATAAAAATATTGTCATATCACAGCAAAAAGTATTATTTTACAGTATCATTACGGCAACATCGTTTTTAAAGTAAGCTTTGCTTTATTTGTGTGATATGAGCTGTAGATTTACAAACATCAATGCATTCGGAGTTTATTCTGTAAATTTACTACTTACTTATTGTAATACACCCAAGATATTTGCGGTGCCATGTTAGTGTAATTTTACATTCAATTACTATAATTATAAAAATATAAATTTACAGCTCGATGTAAATTTCCTTGGCGATTTGTAATATTCCAAGCATACAATTACCAGGAATAATACTGTAATCTTTTTTTACTATGTAAATTAGATGTGAACGCAAAAAGATGATGCATATACAGTACACACACATAGACAGTGGGTCAGTAAGTCAAAATCTTATTATGTTTTGTGTGACTTTCAATATTTTTTACTAAACTATGGTTGTTATAATATTACATTCTTCGGAAGTATAGTCAAAGAAAGAACAATCCGTCCAGTTTGAGTGAAAGAGAAGACCTATATCCCTTCCTATCACAAACACTGTAACGGAGGGTACGGCACATTGTCTTCTCTCTCACACAAATTATATGGGTGTTGTTCCTGTATATATATTTTTTAATCGCTAAAATTTTTAAATACGTATATTTTGTTTTCAAACACATAACTATGATATTATAGTGATTATAACGAGCAAACCTCTAATTCCATCAAACAGGTTGGATAATATTAATCCGATGTTATCTTGTTGTGCAGAAGGTATCTAAAATCTGCATACGCCTATTATATACTATATTTTCATTATATTCCGTGTTAGATGATTTATGGGTTTAAACCCAACATTTTTCATCTATAGGATTATGTCCTTAAAATGGATTTTGGTATTTAGAACTTATTGTATAAAATTATTTTTAAATTATGTAATTGTGAAATAGCTGTTATTATAATTTCCTCTCTGTAATGAAAATTTTTGAAAATATGGATAAGTTGTGTGAATACCACTAATTGTCAAAAGAAACTATAATACCAATATTTCTGTAATTCGATTTATGAAGCTAAATAATATTTAGAAAAGTTTTGTGTTTCAATACAGCTTTGCATTCAGTAATTGTTCAAATTAACTACTTTACAGATAGATGTTTTTTGCAAAAATGCAGAAAATATTTGCTCGAAAAGAGTTTATAAGGGTAACCTCTTAATGCTTTACTTCATCAAATTTTGAACTAAAGACAGAATATGGGTATCCTTGTATGCCCCAAAAAAAAAAAACCTGAAATTAAGGTCTTTTTGATCGGATATTTTATGTGTCTGTAGTTCTCTAACATGTTCTGCATATGCTTTTTAAATTGTGTGTTAAATCAGGATTAACCCTTTAATGCTTTTTTCCAAGTAACTATTTTCTGCATTTGGAAAATAATCTAGTTCTAGTATCTCTCTATACAAAACTTCCACGTCATAACTTTTTATTAGTTATTTTTTGTTTTCGCATGTATTATCAATAAATTACAAGGAAATTGTTATAGATATTTAATTTTAACGTTATTTTTCTCCAGCAAAGTTCAAGAGATTAACTGCGACAGATTTTTTATAATTCTACAGTTTTAATAATGATAGATAAGTTTTTTGTGATCGTACATTATAATCCAAATTACACGACTTTGTTTGATAGATCATCGCAATATGCTGATTTTAGCAAAAACACTGCATCTTCTTACTCTGACTGGTTAAGATAATCATAACTAAAAACAAAAACAATTAATTTATAGTTAACTCTTAGATAAAAATAAAAAATATTTATAGCTAAAAAATCGTTGCTACTGGTTTTTAGGTACGCCGCTGCTGATTTGCTTCCTTGTTTCGTATGAATTGGTTAATTCACAAATTAACGTTAGTTAACTGTTTTGGAAGAGTTCTTGAACAGCAGACACATATTTACAAAACTTTAGAAGCGTTTTTATAAAGCTGATTTAATTGTAAGCAACATGATAACTCAATGCCGGACTTTCTTATTATTCGATTTAAACCACTAATTTAATATGTATGCAACGTTATTTAAATACCTATTCTATCGTTTCATTTTATTACATAAAAACATAATGTGATAATATGTTTGCATACGATATTTTGGTACGCATTTTTACATAATGTTATATAGCAAATATTTTTACACTAAAAAAAAGTTGTTTAATTTAATTTAATTGCTTATGGAATACTTCGTCACTGTTTTACTGTTTATGTATCTAGGTTCTATCTGCGTTATGTTATCTTGTTACATAATACTTGAAGCTTTTCTCCGGCAACGAAAAAGATGTGTAGTGTAGCATTTGTTTATGTACTGTAACTATGTTTTTTTCTAAATGTACTGCAGTTTGATAAAATCGTTCGGTAACTTACTTACAGTTAATAATAACATATATTTTTAGTAAGATTGGTATAATTAGTGTTAACAAAATACCATACGTTTTTAAAAGAAATTGGAGTAAATTAATCAAAATAGAGCCTTCCAATACTACACTTCTCACAGGAAAAATCGGGACACTAGCAATCGTGAATTTTAAAATTTCTTGGGTGTAAATGCAGCTTTCAGAGGATATATGCACTTATCAAAGCATAATCATTTTCTTTGTGTGTAATTGCGCATCAAAGATAAAGACTAATTAAACAGAAATATAAATATTATAGAGAAAAAGGTTTATACATTAATAAACACATTGGAATTTCGGTGGCGGTGTTTCTTAGAAATACCGAATACGGAAATATTAATGCAAAAAAAATACATACAAATAAAGCCTTTTTGAGTAGACGGCACCATTTAGAAATCACATATATGTATTTAACTTGTTTGATTGTTATGTAGAGATAATTTTTTTTAAGGAAACCATATGGGGATGGATTTTTAAATTATATTACTATTACTACGATTTAGTTACTTAGTTTGATTTATGCTAGCGAAGTATTGCTTTAGCAATGGACAATATGTCAATCAGCCTCTGAGTTTTTGAACAATGTCATTTTCACATTGATTAATTACACTATTATTGATGTATTCATTATTGTTGTTGTTTAGTATTCTTAAATATTGTAATTATATATACATATTTTTCTATGTTTTAAATAATTACCAAACAGTTTAAGATTATTTACATATTTTTACAGCAATTAATTTCGCAAAGAAATTATTTATTTTATTAACCCTCCGTTTATTGTATTTTCAAGAAATATATCTTAACTATCGCTGTGTAATCCATGTCGTTCTATTTTATTGAAATATAGCTAACACTTTTAGTCTGTAACACGCTTCGGGCAGTAGCAACGAAAAAGTATTAATGTATCAAATTCAAAAATAATATTTTAGCACTAACTGAGATTGACGAACAATATGCTTTCTACAATGTTTGTTATGTATTATAATCCAATAATTTTTAAATAATTGTTAATAAACCTGTCCTTTTGTAAGAGACCAGTGTGGCCATATCTCAAGAAATACATCAACGACGTCGATCACACAGGGGATAGTAAAATATATTTCCTGAAAATACAATAAACGGAGGGTTCATAAATAAATAATTTTTTTGCGAACTTAATTGCTTTATTTAAGAATTTTTATAAATAATCTTAACCTGGCTTTGGTATTCTTTTATAGATAGAAGGAAACTTTCTAGTAATACAATATTTAAGAATATTAAACATCAATAGTACTTAATACATCAATAATAGTGTAGTCAATAAATATGTGAAAATCACATTATCCCAAAACTGAGGAGGCTGACTGACATATTGTCTATTGCTAAACTAATACTCGCGAGCATAAATCGAAGTAAGTAACTAATACCAAAGCAGCATTAACAAATAACATAATATTAAATAATAAAATCTCATCACCACATGTTTTCTTAAAAAAGAATTATATCTACATAACATCAAACAAGTTAAACACATATATATTTCTAAATGAAGCCGTCTATTCAAGAGTTCTTTTTGTTATGTATTTTTTTTTCATTGGTATTTCTAAAGGAAACGCCGCCACCGAAACTCCGACTTGTTTATTCTATACATAAATCTTTTTCTCTCTATATATTTGTTTTTCTGTTTAAATTTCTAGTCGTTACCTTTAATCGCAGTAATATACATAATTAAGTGATTTATGGTTGTGATAAGAGAATACGTCCTCCGAAAGTTACATTTACAAACAAGAAATTTTCAAATTCTGAATTGCTGGTGTCCCGATTTTTCCTGTGAGAAGTGTACCTATCAGACCGCGCATTTCGACGGCGAATCGAATGGTGAAAATCGCGATCCGATATCTCTAACAGTTTCCGAGATATTTGAGGTTAAAGTTTTCAAGATGAAAATCGACGCTAGAGCCTTCTAGTATAGCCTATCAGAAGCGCACTTTATCGGGGAATCGAACGCAGAAAACCGGAACTCGATATCTCTAACCGTTCTGGAGATATTCGCAAAAATGTGTAAAAATCGCTAAATTCTTATTTTTCAACCTAAAATTCTTAATTTGCGAGCGAACTACCGCTCCGATTCGGTTTTAGTTGCTTCCATCATGTTCCTCTGGTCGCGCCGGATCTTTTGAGACCAACCAGAACCCCCTAGCTACTGTCGTTCCGGAGTTATGTTGAAGAGACAGAAAAAACACGCGTTTCTTGAGCGCTATTTCTTATCTAGGCATAATATCTACCGTTTCGAGCCGCCAGAAGGCGCCGCAATCGTAACGTATTATATACTGTCGGGCGTGTTTTTCGACGAGGATTCCATATATGAAAACGCCGTCGCGCTAGCGGTAGCCGTTTCTGAGATATGGGCGAAAAACGTTAATTTTGACGGAAAATTTAAACAAAAATCGCTGAAAAATAGCCTAAACGTCCCCGAGATAACCCCAACATAGTATATAATGCACTTAGCAATACCGCAACGTTCTACTGAAAAGTAATTTTACATTCACCTAACAGATTTGCTTGATGAAGGTATTCCAAAACTCATTTTATGTTATGACAACTGTCCCCTCAAACAATCAAATTTAAATTTTCGGCAATTATTTTTAGTAACTTCAACGTGTTGCAAAGCAAATATAATTCTTCTTATAAACCAATTATTTTCGGAATGGGTTATAAACGAAAATTTTATATTTCTCGTTTTTTTTTTAAAAAAAATTGAAAATTCAAGAATGAATAGGAATGCCGGATAACTTTTGATGTTTTTTTAATATCATATTTTATTCTGTATTTGAATAGTGTATTTACATTACCCTGATTCGTGTTTGAAATATCTACAAAATATTAAGTTTATACCCGGGAAAATAGAATGAAATAGTACTCCGCCAGATGACTTTGTTTACAACAAGCAGTTTTCTTTAATAGGATTCATGCTTGCGTAAGCCCATCAAATAGCGGCGAAGGAAAATCTGAATATAGAAGGCCGTTCTCAAATGTAATATATAATCAATAACTCGGAATACATATAGCAAACAATTTTATAAACCACTGTCAGAATACTGTGTCTGATTGTATACACAGATGGAAGTTATTTAAATTAGTTATTTAGATTTTCTTTTGTAAATTCGTTCAATACATTATTATATAAATAAAAGAGGTAAGACAGCTAAGGTTAACGTTCAGTTGTTTACAAATTGAGAAACTTTATACTCATTTCTGTTTGTTTGTCTTGTATTATTTTTGAAAAACAGAAATTTTAAAAAGTTGAAAGTCGAGGTTGAAAACCGTAGCTTATGTATGTACCATCGCCGTCACTTATAATGTCCGCTTGGTAATGTATATCCAAGGACACAGTCACAGTCTATCGCAGGTGGCCTCGGGCACTCGGAAATGATTCTAATGTCTTGTTAAGGATTAAAAATCGTTTGAGATTATATCTAAAGGAGAAATACTAGGAATCAAATAAACTTTCCAGTAATTGCGTTGTATATTTAATTTTAAAGTTTTAAATTTGTTTGTTTTTTGCCATTTCATTTGATAAAAAAATTTAGTTTTTAACAGAATATATTTAGTATTTGACTAATTAAATATTTAAATATATTACACTCGGTTATTTTCATAAAATGCTTTACCGTATTATAGCAATAAAATTAAGAAAACTATCGTAGTTTGGGGAAGCAAAATATTAGTTAGGCTATTTTTATATATTTATATACCCATATTCTTCATATTTGATGGTTATAGAAACAAATACGTGTATTTTAATTTGTTTTCACTAATGTAATATTCTAGGAAAATAAGAAAAACATCCGTGATTACGGATCAGGCAATCGTCTCGAAAGATAATAAGTATTCTTTCCGGCATGCGACAAAGATGCCGCAACCTTTTCGGCTTGCGCAGAGATTTCCGCTCGGGGAATTTGTCTTTTGTAGTACCCGTCTGAGAATTAACCGTAGACAATTTTATTTTAGAATCTGTGCATGCGCAATCATAAATAGAGTTTTTAATTCCCTTGTTTACGAAATTTTGTACCAATCGTATTCTATTCGTATTTTCCCTCATCGCATTTCATTAGTATTTAAACGATATATGCAATTAACGAGAGCAGAGTTATCTATCTACTAATAATAAAGATAATATTTGATTGTGCCTAGTCGTGTTTAAAATTTTATTCTTATTTAAGTCAGTAACATTGTCCCCCTGGGTGTGTTAATAAATGTGCATTGAAATTTTTAAAATCGGTTGGGTTACTATACTTATCAAGAGGGAGGTTTATTTGAACATTTTATTCATTTTCATTTAATCAATAATTAATGTATTTCATTTTTTCCTGACGATATTTTGAGTCATTTTTATTTGATTGTAGTGGAATTTAAAATTTTAGGCATTTTATTCCAGTTAAATTTAAGCTTTCATATTTATTAAATATTAGTTTTATAATTTTTAATTATTTATGTTCCTTTTTCGACGTTATTTATAAAACTGCGATAAAATACCTGACTGAAATTTGCCAGTGCAATATGCATGCAATCTGATGCTTCAAAAATAATAATTAATTATTATATTTCTACAAATTATTTGCTTGGAAACGTGGCTTTCATAAATTCTCTTCCCAAAACTATTATAGTTTCCTCTATTTGTGGATATTACTATGATAAAAGTATGTACGGAAAGTAATATATGGTGTTTAAAAAAATATCCAGAAGCACGAAATATTAAAGACCAAGTAACAACCAACGTTAATATTAATAATTCGTCAGATACTTAATATTCTTCATTTAAAAACTACAAATTTTTATCAGATAAATCGATAGGAAAAGAAAAACAAATCCACAAGTTCCAAATTAAACATCCTACTCAATAAGTGAAACGTTTGTTTTGTTCCTATATTTATCCTTCAGATATAATCTTAAATGATTCTTAATCCTTAAAAAAAAACATGCTGAGAATGATATACTGCAACCGTGCCCCTGCATATACGTCACCGACCGGATATTATGGATGACGGCGATGGTACTAATCTTAAGCCTAATAGTACTTCAATTTTGCACGCAACTTTTGATGACGACACATGACGTACTTCCCTAAATAATTGGAGTCTATATTATAATAAGGTCTTATATGTTAGATGGTTGCTTAATGGATTAATAGAAAATATTTATTCGGTTGGGTGTATTATCTCCCAAAACCAATATTTACTTATTTGTTGATGTTTGCACATGACAGGTGCAGAGTAAAAATATCAGAAAAACCTTAAAATTGGGTCTATCCGCGTTTTCAATATATAATTCACAAGGCAATTTATCTTTTTTTGATTTATATTAAATAACTCTCGTCGCAATATAACACAGAACTTGTGATGGTTGTGTACCTTAAGGGCTTGTAAATAACAGGTAGAATTAACAAAAACTGAAAATGTTCACCATGCTATGATTTATGCGAGTAACAGCCATCAAGCAAGACATTTTTTGCTTTGGACAACACTGATTGTAGGTTGAACGTAATGTTTTTTATCTATTTTCATTTTTTAGAAACTTTTACAAGTAATTTATTTATTTCAAACACCCAGAATTTATATTAACAATGTATGAACATTTACTCCCTGTTATATTTGAACTTTTAATCCAGTTGATGAACGAGATTTTTGCGGTAAGAATTCGAATTAAACATTTTTCCTTTTTTTTCGAAAAAATACAATCGCTCATTTTGCATATGGCCGATAAACGATAATATGTACGTATATAATCTAATTCAAAACATGAGATTGTTATGTGAAATGATATTGATAACCGTATAATCAAATTTAATCTCACCCACTTGTTTTACTTTGTCCATGATTAGGTTTTTATTAACCGTATAGTGTTTACTTATATCTATCAACATATTCGAAAACGATTTGTGTCGAATTGTTTAGTAATGAAATCTTCTGGTATACATCATATATCTATTATATAAATCATATATTTCCATTGAAGACTGGATGTTTGACAACAGTTCTAGGTATACAGAGACTGCAAGCTTTTTACAGTAAAAAATTAACAAATTAATGATTAATTTCATTAATTTGTTAGTTCTAGGTTTATTTTATTTTAGAAAAAAATCTTTTCTGCCGAGGTTTTATAGAACTCAATATTTTTTTTTTTTTTTTGTACGTTACAAGTAATGCATAATTAATTAATGGATTGCTACTAATCGTAAGTTTAAAATAACTAGTTTTTTTAAATAGCACCCTGCAGTCGATTATTCCTCTAATATCCTAAATCTCATTCTTCCATATAAAATATTGAAACATATATAGGTACAAATTTGCGATTCCTAACCTTAATAATGAATAGGAAAGAAAAAAAATATTGAACGTATGCTCCTTTCTTGTACATTAATATATGAAATTATTTTACACTTTTTTGCAAAGCAGCCGATATGTAAGTGTATATACCTACCTATATATTAAAACAATCCTATCGGATTTACCACCCTTACTGCAAACAATTTGTGCATATTTTTGTTATAATCGTTAATAATATATCGATAAACAAATGAGCTTTTCATGGAATAATTATATGAAATAAGCCACCATATGGAACTGCAAGCGACCATATGGACTTTATCATTAATAATGACGGTATATAGAAATCAGTGATGCAATCAATCGCATAATTTCGTATAAATTATTGAGAGATGCTTGAAAAGTTTAAACTGCTTGTTGAAGTTTATTAGTTAGCCAATTATAGTACGAATGTAGTGGATTTTTGTTTTGGCTCAAATGTAAGGCAAATTTTAAGCTTAACGATGTTTCAACATTTTAAAGTTTTTCAAATTATTACAAAGTCTACATGATTAAAAAAGGGTTAGATGCATTATAATTATAGCTATAACTAAGTAAAAACTTAGTTGAATTATTAAACTGGGGATTGATGACTTTCGTTAATTTTATATCGCAACATAATATTGTTTAGTCAACATACTAAAAAATGCGGGTAATTTTACTTAGCAAAAATCAGTTTTTTTGATAATTTTCCGCACTAAATAAGAGTAAATGCACAGAAAGTTAAGGAAAATTTCGAAATGTTAGAAATTTTGCCATAATACAAGTATTTTACGTGAATATTATAGAAAAATTTTTGTTTCTTAGAAAAAATCTCTAACATTGTAAAATCACCAGAAAAAAATATTAATGTCTCTTAGGAAAAACTTAAAATTTCTTACAATATGGAAAATTACAGTCATAATATATAGTAATTTTCAAGTGATAAGGAAATAAGCAAGGCGCGCATGCGTTAATTTAGAATGTTCTAGTTCGAGTCAGACGTGGGCAGAAATGACATGGCGTTATGGTGTAAAAATATACATTTTCAAACTTTTTTTCCTTTAAAAATACTAATCTCATAAACAAAAAACCTGTATATTCGTAGTAATTTGAAACTTCTCTTACAATAAATGAATAAAAAAAAATGATTCCCGACCCTATTACAATGCATCTAACGCTTTCTTAATCTTGTAGACTTTACAATAACTTGAAAAAGACATTAAAATGTTGAAACGTCGTTAAATTTCCGTTTTATTTGAGCTAAAAGATCCATTAAAAGTTTAAAGATTAAAGATAAAGAACTAAATTTGCGTTACAGTAGGTAACAAACACGATGTCGTCATAAATAAATCCAGTACCTATATGTGCCTATATAAATAGTATAGTTAAAAAATATGGTAAATCAACTGAAGTCAATATAATAAATTTAGTCTATAAAATATTTGTTAGGATTAAGTATAGCTGATATGGCCAATTAGGTAATTATTTAGTGCAAACAAACGGTTAATTTGTAATAGAGAGCTAAGTTAAGTAGTTCAAAAATGTAGATATATTTAATTTAATTTTCTACAATATGTAACCTAATACATTACTGCTTTTAAAACAAATACTGCAAAAATCTGAATCGAATATCAGATGTTACTGACAAAATTATTTGAAAGAAATAAGTATTTGTGTGATATGTATATACACAAGTTACCTATTTGTATCAATGAAAATTTCAATGATTTTCTTTTACTCTCTGTGTGTGGAAATACCAACTACTGCCAAAAAAGAAAAATAATTGATATGAGTGTGTATATACAGGGCATTTCAATTGAAACGTGCCACCTCAAATAACTCTTTACCTGCTGAGATTTATATAAAATTCAATTGTCATATCAAGGGCGACAACTTTTAATGACGGGCCTGACAATTTAAAATCATTCCTGGGCCGTAGCAGCCCCTACCTTTTAAAATTGGATTAGGAAAGATGCTGGGTCTTGTGACTTTTTTTAATCGGTAAGCAAATAGTATATTATTCCCAACCTGTATTAAACACGATTACAATGAAATAGCTATAAATGCTCTCCCTATGTGCTCTCCTAATATTTCGCAATTTTTTGTGGTAAGCAAGGTATGTAACTCCTACCTGTTTTTGTCACATTCACTCAAGTTTTTAATGTCGTGTTTCTCCACTTTTTTTGCGTCTGTTTTCAACTCATTTTGTACAATATTATTTTACATTTGCACGGTTTAGTGGAATGCTCTTTAGTGGCAGATCAGCTTATTGGGGATGCAGCTGAGCAGAGTATACAGTCAAAAACTCCTTTATTCATTATCTAAGCTTTCGCCAACATCCTTGGCTTCATCAGAGAATATCAGAGTAAAGTACCTACTAATTCTACTCTAATTCAACTCTAATTAGTAAGTACTATACTGTAATTAGTTGTATATTTTATTGTTGCCTGATTGTTAATTCCCTGATGAAGCCAAGGATGCTGGCGAAAGCTTAGATAATTAATAAAGGAGTTTTTGACTGTATACTCTGTTCAGCTGCATTCCAATAACCTGATCTCCCAACAAATTTTTACAACCATTCTTTCACTCAAGGTGTGCAAAATCTACAGCCCGCTTATTCAACGAAAATCATACAGGCTATAATGTGAGATAAAGTACTTATGGAATTCATCTAAAAATTTACGGAATGGGCTCTGTATATAACAAAAAACAACATTTTCATCGGGTTGCTAGTAATGAAGGTCTGGATTCTGGATTGTTGGCTAGCCACGCGCACTTAGGCCACTCTAACCGGGCCCATTGTGCTACCTTCCCTAGGCGGCGTCACTCACCCGCAGCCTACTCGAGCCAACCCAAACGAAGGATGAACTCGTAATGAAGATATTAACGTTGAAGTCTTAGGTCAGGTCCCAATGCTTGGAAATGCGACGTCGATACAACAGGTATCTCTAAGCCGTTCATCGGTTTGTAGAATACTTAAGAAGTTCAAATTTCATCTCTTCAAAAATTGCACTTTTACACCCACGAATTGAATGAGGAGTTTGGAATTTTGTCAATTAATGACCGCGCGCTTCAACAATAATTAAAACTTACTATATCATATCTGTTTTTTTCTGGCGAATCATCTTTTTCATTGAATGATGAAGTAAATCGTCACAACTGCAGATATTGGAGTGACACCAACACTCAACAGAAACTTAATGCATGAGTTGGCATCGTTGGCGATCATCTCATAGGACCCCTATTCACTGACGGGACTTGGTGGAGAAATGGTTAAATATATGTAAACATTCATTCATTCATTAAGTTAGGGTGGGCACTTGAGCTAGGTGCTCATTGCTATTAAGTCTCTTATTTCCACTCGAGCAGCTTGGTGTTCTTTATAAAGCTCAGTATCTTGCCCAGTGGAAAGTTGAGAACGTTCGCGGGTTCCAATAGAACTCTCCCGAAATATTTCTGCCTGATATATGTGAACATGCTAGACGACACAATCAATCCTTTGACGCAAGATCCAAATTTATTGGAGAATTAGATAGTGTTCAGAGCGCCTCCACATAATTTCTGGATCATCACTTTCGCGATCGTTTGATTGGTAGAAGGAAGCCTATAGAATGGCTTGACATATCGCCGGATCTTACACCACTTAATTTTTTTTCTCTGTGGATCATAAATCTACGGTGTATGCTACGCGTCGACCTTCCTTACAAGAGTTACGCCAAAAAGTTGTTTGAGGAATGCCAACGAATAACTCCATAAATACTGTGAAATGTCAGGAGAGCATTTGAAGCAAGATGGTACTATTGTGTGGAAGTTAATGGTGATCATTTTGAACATTTAACAAAGTAATATCCATACAATTATGCACTTTTTGCTTATTGATTAAAAAAAACATGACTTTTTGGTACATGTTACCGTAAAGAGAATTAAGGGACCTTTTGAAAGAGTGATCACAAGACCCATCTTCTCCTATTCAAATTTTAAGGGTGAGGGCGATTGCGCCTCCAGGAATTATTTTAAGTCGTCGGGCCAGTCATTAAAAGTTGTCCCCAGTGATATGATAATTGATGGAATTTTCTATAAATCACAGTAGGTTAAAAGTTATTTGAGGTAGTTCCTTTCCTAGTATAAAATAGTGCTAATATATTTTTTATCATTAATTATGCTTCAGGAATGAAATAAATCAAATTACAACACTGCAAGTAAGTGACAACACAATAATTAAGTAAATATGTTAAGCTATTTTTCTTATTATTTGTTGAGGTAGCCGACTCTATCGTAGGTATTACATTTTCGCAATCTTATTTAATACTTTACTTTCTCAATATCTTAATCCAATATTTATTACGTTTATATATTTAAAACTGGATTTATAGTACAAGTTTTATTATTCGATTGTATTTACGTTTTCATTTTTCACCGATAATTTCTGTTTATCTATACA
This sequence comes from Protaetia brevitarsis, assembly GCA_004143645.1. Taxonomy (NCBI): domain Eukaryota; kingdom Metazoa; phylum Arthropoda; class Insecta; order Coleoptera; family Scarabaeidae; genus Protaetia; species Protaetia brevitarsis. The sequence goes on along the minus strand of RXPK01004542.1, from coordinate 45,788 downwards.
TGTTCTTCAGAAATTGGACATTTTTGTTTGTAATGCTCTTAACCAGGGGCGGCTTGTCTTAAAAAGCCACGGGGCAATGGCCCCACCATTGCAAATCACAAATTAATCATTAAAAAGCTTTTATTTTTTTGTAAAAATACCTATAAATACACACAAAGGAGTTATTCCTGAAAATTACATCATAATAGTGTTTTAGGTAAACAAACAAAGAAAATAAAAATTGTGTTTCCTATTATTTGTAACAAACATGCCCGCTTATGCTTAGACTATTCATTATATTTTACTCGACCATCTTCGCTTAAATAATTCATGTGCTCTGTGTTGTGTTATGTTTTCGTTTAAATAAAATAACAAAAAACCTGAATAAATTTTGCGTTAGTTAGGTGGGGAATGTAAACAAGTGACCCATGTATGTAAGTGCAGTTTATAAACTAAATATATACAATTCTGAAGGAAATACGTTAATATTTATACTTAGGTAGATAAATATTCGCGATAAGAAATTAATGTATTTTTCATTTTAAAATAGCTTCTAATGTGTACATTAAATTTTTGGTGTCGGTATTATTTTAGCTAGGGTCATTGTCACCAATTGCGGTTTAAACCGTAGATCAATAATCTTCGTTCAAACTTCGCTTTAGACTTACAATCGATATAAACGCAGCCTAACCGTGTGGCCCTACACTAGCAAGAGTGAAGACATTGGCTTCCTTCTTTTATCAATCTTGATTAGCTGTTTATGTATGCTTCTTGATTATATTTGCATCCTTTTGCTTGCTTTAGTATATAAGTACCAATTCCACTTTATGCACTAACGCATAAAATACAAAAGGTAACCCTAAATATTAAGTGGATAAGTTGTAAACCTAAAATATTTAATAAAATATCATTTCAGGATGGTGATCAAGTATCTATTGCAGCAAACCAAAAGATCAAAATCAAAACGCGTTATACAAGGATTAACGAATCTAATGTAGCCTTACGAGAATCATAAAGTAGACAATGTAAAATTAGTTAAGGGAATAGATGTAGACAATTATACACAATCGTTATGGGATATGAAAATTTCTAACACATTTTTGGATTCAGATTTAAGACATTTCAAATAGTGCTGCGAAAATCTCCAGATATTAACCTGTTAATCGATCTTTCCCAAAATCAGTTTTCAAAACCGATTTGTAAAATTGCCTATTCTCTTTTGACACACACCAAATGTTGCTAATATTATATTTTTAATAAATCTCTTAAATAATTCAAAACGTGATTATAAATAATTCGAAATAAGAATATACAGGTGAATGTTATATTTTGTTAGAGTTATCAGAAAACTACGGAGTTTTAACAAGTATCCCCCTCATCGATTAATTTTTTAGAAAACTAGATTTTGAAAAACAAAAGAAATATCATGGGAGAAAACTATAGTAAAACCTAATTAATATAGAATAGTGACAGAATAGTGTTCTATCATATACACAAGATTGATTGATTAGATTATTATATTTATTTATGTATATACTAAGTAAAAAAAATATTTTAATAAAAGTTGTAGACCGCAATTTTGTTTTATTTTTTATTTTTATTCCAAAAACTTTTACAGCATCATTAAGAAAAAAGGGTTTATTTATTTATTTTAATTTTTGACTCGGATTTGAAAGTTCACTGTTTTATACTGTAGCTTGTGGGAATGTTTTTATTAGGAAATATTGGTAACTGTAAGCCGTTCTTAGGCCAACCTGAAATAGTACACTTTATCGTGCCCTGCGCTGTACGACAAAATGTAATAGTACGTTAATTTACTTATGAATATTATATTGTTTGTTGGACGCCGTACGATTGGTAAATAATAATATTTAGCAATTAATTGAAATAAATAAAAAAAAAAAAACTAGCATGAGAATCTTTTATCGATCAAAATAACCGCTTCCAAGTTGTGTGAGTATTTAAAATATAGTAAATTTAATAGTATAAGAACAAACAATTGCTTATTTCCTCTATTATTATTATTATTGTTAGCAATTTATTTAGATGACAAAATGTATTAAAAAATATAACATTAACAACATTGGATGTGTGTCGAGACAATATTGATACCTACCTAATTCAAAAATACAGACTTTATTCACGATTATCGATTGCAAAATTGCATAACAGGTATATGAATACTGGATATAACTATATGTCATTATATAAAATTTTTACCGTTTCAAAAAAAGATTATAAGAACCGATTTTGATAGCCGGTTTTGAAACCGATTTTAAAAACCAGTTTTAAAACTAGTTACAGTTTCTGTTTTGAAGGCGATTAATCGCCTCATTCTAAACAGGTTTAGATTCGCATCACTAATGTCAAGTCTGGCCTTTATGGTTTGTTAAGTAAAGGAATAAGCTGGTGAAGATTTTTAGAGGTTCCCGATATAATTAGAATTAGTTATGCCTGACGACATTTCAGACATATGATCCATCCGTCAATCATGCCATCTTTATCCATAAAAAGGATAGTTTTAATGTAATCAATTGTGGTACAAATGGAGTAAACGAATGCACGATGAATGCGTTATAAGAAAACTAGTCAAACTAGCAAACTATTCGTTGACAGGAATTAACCAAAAGCTTGCTACATACGATGCAAATACAAAAATGATATAAAAATTGATTTTTGAAAATTTAAGAAAAGAATTTTACCGATTATCTCAGGTGAAAATTCAATCTGTTCGATAAATAGAGATGTATGTAGTTCAGTTTCACTGGCTAATGATAATATTTTTATTAAATTTGTAGTACCTATAATTTATTTTAACTGTGGTGTAAACCAAGTTTTCTAAATCATTTTTAATCCAATCCATAATTAAATGCAACCGCCTATTTTATATACAACAGCAATCGATGCCACTAACACTTTTAAACAGCTTAATTGCCATAAATTTCACTAAGCTGAATCCACGTTTCGATGGCAAATCTATCATCAGTAGTAACACTGAACGGTCTCTGTCATTCCTGTACACTGTCTTTCTAGTCTTGGTCTCTCCAGTGTTGATCCCAAATTTTCGTAAGTGTCTTATCAGTGTGCAGTGGCCTGTAAGAAGATCTGTTTAGTTATGAAAATGATTTTTACTAAGCTGCAGTAGTTCTTCTTCTTCTTTGATAGTCCCTTGATAAAGGTCTTTCTATGAATTTGCCTGGATGTTTTATCCCAGAGTATAATTTGTTATAGTAATTATAAGCGGTTCAGTGTTATTGCTGATGATGGTGGCTTTGCTAATACTGAAACGTGCATCCAGTGTAGTGCAATTTATTTATTTTAAGGTGTTTTAAAGTGTGTAGTGTCATCAGTGCCACAGTTGTGAGTATTTTTGTCAATAATTTTTGTGTTAAGCTACCCATCAGTTCCCTACAAGATATTAGATAATTATAATTATTATACTCACGTTAGAAAATCGCAACAATAACAATAACGCAATATTGTCATTATTTTCACAATACCTGTTCGGACATTTTTACGGATATTAAAATTAAAGATTTTCTTAAATATTACCAAACGGTTGAGAAAAAGTTATACTTCAGAAACCCAAGAATCGAAAAGATCAGTTCTGGCGTGGATGCCGCTCTATTATTCTCGAAATTGAGAAGACAGAACACGTTCTGGGTCCATCATAATCACTAAGTACCTGCGAAGGTTTTATCGCAACGCGCACGCACTCTACTTATTGATAGGTGACATTAAACTAAATTTGATTAGCAAAAGTAACGGCATACCTACTCTAGAAGTTATCGCAGCGCGTTAATGATAAGTGAAAAATCGAATTAAAATTAACTGATGCCTATACAAACAAGGGTAGGTGAATGTATGTATATTAGCCTAAATAAATATATGTGCACTCGCAATCATTAATCGCAATTAAATTAAACAGAGCCGGAATCAGGTTTAGCGTACTTATGGCGATTACGGTCTTTTCTAGACCTTCTATTTTCTGGTAGAGGAAAGTTGGGTAAGTTGATGAGGCGCATCAACATGACGAATCACATTCTCTTTATATGAAATAATGCAACAGTTTGCACAGGCAACGCTATATTCGTGCTATTATGCATGGACAAAGATTTCGTTTCTTGCCATATTACTCCTGGTATTGTTGACAACGGAAAAATCCGCTACCTTTCTTGGTTTCCATTATTATAACACTAAACTTTCACTTTTAGCTGTTTAATACATCACCAATGTTATACTAATTGTCTTACTCACCAAGTAACTATAAACTATTGCGAATCTAAAAGACTTCATAGTTAATAAGAAAGTATTTGCAAGGTTCCCATTAGATATCCTTTATGGATATCCAGAACATCCATTAGACATCATAGACATTCTATGGATGTCTCATAGATCTTCAAATGTCCGCCTATTAGATATCTAAATAGCACATGTAATGGATATAATATGTAACACATCTAATGGATATCTCACAGAGCACAAGATGTCTACCATACATCCATTAGATATTATTTGTGGATCCATAATGTCCATTGGAAGTTACAGACATTATATGGATGTCTCTTACATCTCCAAATGTCAGCCTATTTGATATCCAAATGGTACATCTAATGGATATGCTATATACGATACTGGTCCCCTTGAATTCGTGACAAACATGCTCACCAATAGCGACAGTATTGGAAATACTACCCATTATTTCCAGCACTGTACCCACTGCTCAGCATACCACTCGCGATTTCAAAGGGACCGGTATCGTAAATAAACCTTCCATCCGATGTAATACATAGCATCTCCATTACATTAGATGTATTATATGTTTAGCGTAAACTACTTTCACCACAGTCTTCACTGGTAAGCACGTCTTCCAAGAGCTCCGATTTTTAAGGAAAAGAAAACCGGTATAATAGTACAAAAAATAGTTCATAAGTGAAGGTATACATATGTTTTAACATGTTTACAAACTATAAATTATTCTTGTTAATCTACTTAACTCATGTTCCTTCCTGTAAAGAAAAAGAAACCATTAACAGCTAGATATACATACTAACGTAGTAATCTTAACGTAATATAAAAATAATCAATTATATTCAGATGCAGACTGATTAATAATTTTATTTTTAATTTTTCTGGAAGTATTTGTAATTGCTGTATTTTGTTAAATTAGTTTTTACATGAATATGGAATATAGATTGTCTCACTACTCGGTTATAGTTTTGTATTATGTATTATGTTCTTTTACCTGACAGAGTTAGAAAAAGTTAAATGAATTAGATGCGGAATCAATTCAGGCAACGAACGAACGGTTACTACGGAGGATAACTACATCCCTAATAGTCAAATTTAAATTTTCCGCAATTATTCTTAATAACATCAACGTTGAAACATGAAATTACTAACTATTTTGTGCTACATTAATTTATATGTTAATTTTATACCTTTTATATTGAAGTTACTAAAAATAATTGTGGTAAATTTAAATTTGGTTGCCTGGGGATCCTTCCCTCGTATACAATTAAATTTTCTGCAGATTTGCTGAGTGTTATTTTAATTTAATAACATGCAGAGATAATTTGCAGGAAAAAAAATACTAAATTCAAAGACGAAAAAATGCCATATGCTGCGCACTTTCTGCCGGTCACTATATAACAAAATTTGTGGTAAGATTACCACCTACGTCTATATAACGTATTTATTATCTATGGTTATTTATGTTTCTGGGCAATATATCTGCATCTGCAACACGCAAATTTATTGATATACTTTTATGCATATAATAAATAAAAATATCCTATAGTGAGCAACATAAATCTTAAAAAATGTTACATATTCAATTTACACCTTCGACCTATTTGGACTATTTTTATTTTAAAAGTTACGTAAATACATGTAGCCAATTAAATTTAACCATGCAATTCTGGTGCAAGATGCAAGCAACCACTTAAACATGGCAACGCAGAGAGTGTTTTCCATGTTGACGAATTTGCCGATTCGTACATTTTGCAGTAAGAGAAAATACTTATTTCAGTACTGTAAAAGAAGTATAGCTTCAAAAATGAATGAATGGCAAGCAGAAAAACAGAAGTTTTTGAATATGAAGGTAGAAGATAAACGCCAGTTTTACGATAAAAAAAACTTTTACACAGTTAAAGATCTGCCGACTTGGAAAGAATACGCTCATATAAGACAAAATAAATTACCGGAGCCAATTCCACTTTTACTGTCGCACAAAATAGATTCGTCATTAAATAACATATTAGCAGATAAGATTTCTATATTTACAGGTGATATAACAACCTTAGAGGTATATAACCTAACCGACAATTAGATTAGTTATTCTAAATGTAACTTTTATTTTAGATTGATGTTATAGTAAATGCTGCAAATAAGGCACTACGAGGAGGTGGTGGCGTTGATGGTGCTATTCATAGGGCTGCAGGCAGGAATCTTTTACAAAGTGAGTGCCAAACACTTGGAGGTTGTCCAGAAGGAGACGCAAAGTTAACAGGTGGCTATAGATTACCTGCAAAATACATAATCCACACTGTTGGTCCACAGGGTGAAAAGCCAGGCTTATTACAATTATGTTATAAAAATAGCCTAGAATTAATGTTGTCACAGAACTTTCGCACAATCGCATTTCCTTGCATTTCGACAGGAATATATGGTTATCCGTTAGAGCCTGCGGCACATGTTGCAGTGATGGAAGTTAGAAAGCAATTGGAAAAGAAGCACGACCAAATTGAACGAGTTATTTTCTGTTTGTTTGGTGAAGCTGATGAGCAAATCTTATGAAGGAGTTTTACAATCATACTTCCCAATTTCTTAAAATAACTGCCAAATATTTATGTTAAAATATGTACATTTTGCAGGGTTATAAATTTGTACCATTCATATCAGCATCAACTATTATTTTTCATTTGTGTAAAATATATGTATGTATTTAATAAATCTCGAAATATAAGCGTTTTAAAAGTATTTTATTACAAGTAACTTTTATAAAGAATTTTAGTTTAAAAAAATTTGTCAAGAAGTCTGATTATTCCGAAAAGCAGAAAAATTTAAATAGCGTCTAATACATAAGATATATTTCGATAATACCAAAATACATAACCTTTGTCAATTCATTTCTTTGATATTATCCATATTATTCAATGATTCGGTATCGATAACAAAAAAAATTGGAAGCGACTTCTTTAGGGTAACTATAAAATCTATTACATTAACTCTTTAGAAAACCCCTCAAGTTGCAGTCTTTAAAAAAATATAAGCAATTAAAAAATTTTTATTTTTGTATTTAATTTTCCATAATTGCGTATAATTGGTTGCATTATGTATTCTCTTCTGGTATTTATACAATACAAATATTGGCAACATGCCAATTTGAATGACTGCATAATTAGCAATCATTTATCCATACATTTCTTTAAATCAGTATTTGTTGTAGAGAGTTTACATAATTTTAAATAAAGTAAGCAATAAGCGCATGCTAGTGTTGGTTATAGTACGTTGCCGATACCAAAATATTGCCTGTAGCTACTTCTTTTATGTATTCATACATTTAATTTTTATTTTTAATATTGTATTTAAACTTTGGATTTTTTTCATTTCTATTTGTTATAGTAAAATACGCTTTTTGATAGAAAAAATATCCGGACGAATTTGTATCTTATCTTGCACCCATTCGCATGCGCGTCACTAGAGAAGTTTCCTAGTATAGAAAGAGAAGGGGAAAGAACAACTAGTCGGGAAGAAAGAACACCGCTATCGTTTTGAGGTTTTTGTGATTGATGAGATATGTATTGCATTTTTCAATAAAATTCGTTTTGTGTGTAGTTTTTTTATCAAGTTAAGCAAGTTCTGTGTGTAAGAAATGGCATCGGACGAAGAAGTAGAGGAATCTTTTCCCGGTATGTTTGTTTTGTTTAGTTTTTCGTAGGTGAGAATGTAAGCCGACTTCAAATTCATGTGTTTGCTTTTTTAATGATCAGTGATAATTTTACATTAATGATAATTTCGTCAAGAAAATTAATGCAGCACCAAAGAAATAACATTAGTATTTAAATATTAATATAAATAGGTAATTACTATTTGATAATCACATATTAGTAATAATGGGGAGGGAGAGGTTTTCATTATTTTTGTGACAGCGCGCGGGCATATCCTGACCCTTTACAAAATGGAGGCCATCAAACAAAAGAGATCGGCACATTGCAAATAATTAAATTTGGCTTGTAATAATTGCTATCGTCTAGGGGTTAGAAAATTCATATTTTCCCTCCAAAATAATGTTGTGATGACACTGACCAACGTCCACATGTTTAGCACATGATATTGATATGTCATTTTTAGGGGAAGAGGAGCCTGCTGAAGAAGCGGTGACTGAACCAGTGGAAAATTCGCCGGAATCTGATGATGCCGGTTTAAAAGGCGGCGTAAGTGCACATGAACAACCTTTTAAATTGGTAGTGTAAAATAATCAGATGTATATTATGCGATTTAGGAAGATGACGATGATTATGATCCAGACGATGGACGAAAAAAGAAAAAGGGGAAAAAACGAAAAGCGAAAAGTGAGGAGAAGAAAGGCAAAAAGAAAAAGAAAAAACGAAAAAATGACAGTGGAGATGTATGTAGTTTTGTTGATATTTTTTTTTTTAATTTCTTTTTAATTTGAATTTTTCTCTAAATCTAATTCATAATTTCATATGTCCAACTGAATGATAATCCATTTGTAAATGCCATTCTCTAATTCGAACTCTCCCTTAAATAAAAAATTGCAACATTTCATGAAAATTTTAAGCCAATTTCTCTCCGAATTGAACTTCAGTTTAATTCAATTAAATTTTAATACTACATGAGAATTCGATATAGAGAGAGTCAAGTGTAATAAGAAAAACACTAATTATACAGAACAAATAAGTTAGTTCTTTTTTACTTTAAGGACATAAGTATATAATACTGTTAGAATTTTCTTAGTATTGTCTGATCTCCAAGAATTATCTACTTTTTATGCAGGAAAGTGACTTTGGGGATGACGATAATGGAGACAGTGATTATGCAGGCAGTAGTAAGAAGGCCAGAAAGTCTAGGAGTTCTCTAAAGCATTCGGCGCCATTAACACCAAATCAAGAGGCCGGATCAGGTACTACTACTGGTGGAGGTGTGTGCAGCTTAAAATTCATTTGTATCAATGTTGCATGTGTGACTTCGAAAGGATTGAGAATTTTTGCACAAATTTGTTTGCTACTCCACAATAACCAACTAACACAATAGATATTAAAGTCTCATTTTCACAATTTTATTCAAAATATCAATTAATTTTTAAAGAAAAATTGCATCAGGATCTGAGCTGGTGTAATAATAATTTTTTGTACAGACTTAAAACTTTTGCCATCAATTATAAAGCAAAGCTTAAGAATCCAAGTTCATTATAGTGGGACAATCCTGCATTTCTAGAAAAGTATTTCTGCTTTATGAGTTTACATTGTTGCCAAATGAGTATCCATTGTTACTAACAAATTTATATTTATTTCATTTCAATACTATTCACTATACCTATATCCTTCAACTGAATCACATTTCCCGCGATAATAGTGTAAACTAATTGCGATAGCTTTTAAATGACCTATCAATAAAAATGCTAATTAGTACACATGTATTTAAATTTTATTTTAATCAATAGCGGGAATGCCTACTATAGAAGAAGTTTGTTCAACATTTGGTCTAACTGACGTCGAAATGGAATATACCGAATCAGATTATCAGAATCTAACAACTTACAAATTGTTTCAACAGCACGTTAGACCTCTGTTAGCGAAAGAAAATCCAAAGGTTTGAATTTGCTTGTGTATATTGTCATATACTGAATATAATCTCATGATTTTTTAGGTTCCAATGTCAAAATTAATGATGCTAGTGGCCGCTAAATGGAGAGAATTTTCCAACATGAACCCCCACTTGCAAACTGAAACATCAGATACTACTACTTCTGAGCAGACTGAGTATTCTAAGCCAAGTAGATCTCGTGCACCTAAAGAATCGACGAAGGTAAAACACAAAATTGGCTAATTCATTTTAATATTGTAAAAAAATATATTCAAGGAATAATTGGTAGTAACTTTTTGTAAATACCTCATATAAGGAGAATGAAAGGCGGTTAATCTTCACAAATTCTGTATTAACTTATTTTTTTTTGCAGGGTTTTGTACTCAAAAGCACGTCTTCAAATCAGAATTTATTTTTTTCGTACAAAATTTTGACCTGAAGATGTCTATAAGAGTACGAAACTGGTCACATGTTAGTATAGTAAAACTTTGTGAAAAGTAGACCAACTACCATTCTTTTTATATTTAAGTAATAAATATTATTTAAAAGAAGTACGTTATTCATTCCAATTAAAGTGTAAACTTTGTATAACACTAGTTTTAAGGTTTACATATTGTATTTAGATTGATGACTACGATGAAGATGATGAAGATGACGACGACGATGACGGAAAAAGCAAAAAGAAACGTAGTTCTAGAATCAAAAAATCGAAGAAAGCTAGTAAAGTTCCAACGTTGAAAATAAAACTTGGTAAAAGAAAGAGGGGTAGCTCGGTTAGTTAAGACTTATTTTCTCTTATTTTTACTGAAATATATATATTTTTTACAGGAAGAAGAGGGAGAAGGTAGTGCCAATGGATCTGATAGAGACTCTGATGTAGAGTTTGAGCAAATGTTGCAAGCTGCTGAAGAACCCAGTTCGAAAACTACAGAAGAAGGTGGATCTTCGCAAACTACTGAAGGAACTGAGGAAAGTGCGCTTCCAAAAAGAAAAGCCAAAACAAAAATTGGCAATAAAAGCAAGAAAAAGAGAAAAGTTAAGAGCACCGGTAAATTTCCTGATGGTGAAGAACAGTACGAAGTAAGTGGCAAGAAAAATTATTAATAATACCTGGTATTTATTTTTTTTTTGTTCCCCAAGCACCAAGATTATTGCGAAGTTTGCCAACAAGGTGGAGAAATTATCCTTTGTGATACTTGCCCACGTGCTTATCACTTGGTATGTTTGGATCCCGAGCTCGAGGATACGCCTGAAGGAAGATGGAGTTGTCCGCACTGCGAAAACGAAGGACCCGCCGAACAAGACGATGACGAACATCAAGAATTTTGTAGAGTGTGTAAAGACGGAGGTGAACTACTCTGTTGTGATTCTTGCCCATCGGCGTATCATACGTTTTGCTTAAATCCACCACTGTCAGATATACCTGATGGTGATTGGAAGTGTCCTCGATGCAGTGTAAGATGTGTGATGTGTTATAATTAACCCATCAATAATCTTAATTTTTGTTAGTGCGCGCCATTACCTGGCAAAGTAAGGAAGATATTGACTTGGAGGTGGGTGGAAGATCCTGTGAAACCTGACGACCAGACTGCTGTGGCAGGAACAAATAAGAAACCAAAACCACAAAGACATCGAGAATTCTTTGTTAAGTGGCATGAGGTATGTAGCAATTTACTAAATTTAATTATTAACTTTACAAGTGAAATTTCTGTTGTTAAACACATAGCAATAAGTTGTTGTCACTACTTAAAAATATATTGCAAATAAGAAGAAAAATAGTTGAAATTTGATGTATCCTCTTAATTAGTTGATAAATAGTTATTCTAATATCTTACACACTCTTTATCATTATCAAATGTACATGTAGTGAGCTCTCTCTTAAGCAACAATGCCATTAACGTACTCAGAGGGTGGAAAAATTAATTAGGTGTATATAGTATCAACAATACTTACGAATTATTTCTTAGCAATTATCTACGCTATACAACGCATAAAAATACATATTTTCGCACATTGATAGAAAGGATTCTTTGACCAGAACAATTTTTAAGCATATTTCTGTGTTTCAAAGCAATATATTTGTTTTTTAACTAAAGAAACAGTTTTTTCAGTGATGAATGTATCTCTTGTTTGACTCTAATGGAAGGTACCGTTTTTAAGCCCATCCAACAATGTTGAAGTTCCTTGAATTTAGGAATTCTCTATTCATATTCGTGGCAGAATCATATCCAATAATCTAACTACTAGACATAATTTTTGTTAATACTCAATATGGAAGAGAAGTCATTATATTTATTAATTATTTATAATATTAATAATATGTGTACAAGTTTACAGTTTTTGCACCTTGCTTTTGTTGCACATATGAGAAAGAGCTGATCATAGTTGCGCTAATTTTGCATTTTGATGCAGACCAAGTGCAATTAGTGCGAGTTCGGTTTTTGCCTGATACTAGTTGATGAACACATTCAGTTTGCACTATCCTGAAACTTCCACAAACGAAGGCCGAACCTCGCACCAAACATCAGCCTTTTTAAATATTTGGCCTAATCCATTATGAGGTAAAGATAATCACTTTGTTTTCACTCGTTTAGCGCTCCTATTGGCATTGTAGTTGGATAACGGAACTACAATTAGACGTTCATCATCCGCTTATGTTTCGTAATTATACAAGAAAATATGACATGGAAGAACCTCCAAAATTAGAAGAGCAATTAGATGACGGGGAGAGTAGAATTAAAACGGTTACAATATATGGGACAATCAAAAGATGATGAATTCGAAGAAAAGTTTTACAGGTATGCAACAATAACACGATATGATTTAAGGCCTACATGAAACAATCATGCAATAGATATTAAATAAAAGCATAATTGCTGTTTTACTGAATCTTTAATTATTTAAGCATTGGTATATGCTTCAGCCCAGACCACCATCAGGTATAAACGTCAATCTGAATAAAAACTTGGAAAAATATAGTCATTAATATATATAAAAAAAAACTTTACAGATTTATAATTTTATTGTTCAGTATCTTTCCAGATTCTACATATTATACATTTACATGTATTGTTCGTGATAATATTATTTCCTTCTAAATATTAAATTTTGACATATTTGTTTATTTTATAATTCTTTTTTTAATATTTGTTACTCAAATTTCAAGTTTTTATTTAGACTGACGTTTATATCTGATGGTGGCTTAGGCCGAACATATAGCAACACTTAGTTATAGATTTGTTAGAACAGCAATTTTGTACTATTATTTAATTTCTGCCATATTAGAGCACCATTTACAGCAGTCATGCTAGAATTAGGATTCAGAAATAACATATTAAATATTTATTTTACTCTACAGATATGGTGTTAAACCAGAATGGCTGATAGTACATCGGGTAATTAATCATAGAACTATGAGAGATGGACGCACATTATATCTTGTGAAATGGAGAGAACTTCCGTACGATTTAGCGACATGGGAAGAAGAATCGGATGATATTCCTGGTCTTAAAACTGCTATTGAATATTATAGCGTAAGTTTTAAATATATGTGAAATTGAATTGAATTACATGAAACGTTTCTAGGATTTGAGAGCTGCATATTGTAACACCGTCAATGAGAAGAAAGGTAAAAAGGGGAAACCTAAGAAAACTCAGAAAGAAAAGCTTCTGGATGAGGACGAAAGAACGACTCCGTAAGTTCGTTATAAGTAAAATAATTTTAAGATGCTAGTTATTTAAATTGCAATACTTTTAGTTCCAGATTTGTTTGATTGATTCTTTTATTGCTCCACTATAGTCACTATAATATTAAGTATTACAAGCAGCAATAATAGTGTTTAATTGTTCATATTTTTGCATTACAGTCGTCGATATACACCACCACCTGAGAAACCTACTACCGATCTAAAGAAAAAATACGACAAACAACCAGAATATCTTAACGAAAATGGAATGCAGTTACATCCTTATCAATTAGAAGGCCTGAACTGGCTGAGGTATTCCTGGGGGCAGGGTATAGATACTATTTTGGCAGATGAGATGGGCTTGGGAAAAACCATACAAACCATAACGTTCTTATATTCATTGTACAAGGAAGGGCATTGTAAAGGGCCGTTTTTAGTCAGTGTTCCTTTATCAACAATTATCAATTGGGAACGAGAATTTGAATTGTGGGCGCCTGATTTTTATTGCATCACCTATGTGGGTAAGTTTATCATGCTTATGTGGACATTCTACAGAAACTGCTATGGCAGACTGCATTCAATATGTTTATGATCAGATGGATGTTGATAGATTTGTAGTTTATAATTTATTTGATTTAACAAGAGCTTTTGACACAGTTAGATGCTCATTTGTGTCTGAAAAATTGAACAAATTAAATATTCGTGATATTTTAAATCAATGAATTGTCTCTGTTTTGAGTGATAGAAAGATAATATTAAAACATAACAATGTGAGGTCTGAACCATATACTGTCAATATAGGTACCCCATAAGGTAGCGTAATGGAACCATTGATTATTTTTGTATGTCGACGATACTTGCATTGTAGTAAGTAGTGACAGCAAGTCTGATATTTCGAAAAAAGTTGATACAGTTTTGAGTGAATCTGAGAGATGGTGTTCTGCCAATGAACTAATGATAAATCATTGAAAAACAGTCTTTGTTGAATTTTTTAATAAATATAGATGTTCTTCAGGACGCAATTTTTCATTTATTGGCGAAAAAATGGTAGCCTCGTCGACCTGTAAATTTTTTATATAACCGTTTAATAGTTTTTGCAGAACAACTTTTAGAACACACGGCATTTTGACCGTAACTTCCATCTATATCTATAAACTTTTAATTTACTTACATAACAATATTGGAAAGTTGTCAACTTTTAGCTAGCATATATATGTTTTCAACAGATATTCTTTTTATAGAAAAATCGCCAGTGTTTGTTATCTATACAACAAGTTAAAATCTGATATCAAAAACTTGACCTTGTATGAATTTAAATCAAAATTAAAATTTATTTTATTAAGGGATGCTTTTATCATTTACACGAACTTGAAACCGATTTGAATAACAGCGATGGGGGAACACGCTTTTCTTGCGCCTTTTGCGTAGCCATGCCATTTTTATTCATACTGCTAAATTTGTTATAATGTGTGTGGTTGTTTTATTATTCTGTGTATTTAAATTTACTTATTTATTATTATTATATACACTTATATTAAATATTATTGACAACGTCTGTGTCACATGTTTATGATTATTTGACGAATAAAGTATCTATGTATGTATGTACATTACCTGACAAAATTAATGTCGTTGCCCACAGCGAAATGTATTTTGTCATCTGATTTTGATAATTACGTAGTGTTTTACGCGTAGGTACCCCAATACACCCCCTATCAGCATAAACCGATCGCAACTGAACACGCGCCTGTTCAAATGATGAGCAGTTTTGATAATCGCTGCGCTATAGGCCACGACATTACTTTTGTCGGGCAGTGTACATGTTTATATCCGATTTTAAAAAGGACTTGTATTTTAAGATAAAACTCAACTTATTATTATTATTATTATTATTATTATTATTATTATTATTATTATTTTCTATTAGGTGACAAAGATTCACGAGCAGTTATCCGTGAGAATGAATTAAGTTTTGAAGAAGGCGCCGTAAGAGGCAGTAGACCCTCAAAAATCCGGTCCAGTTCAATTAAGTTTAACGTCCTCTTAACAAGTTATGAACTTATTTCAATTGACGCAGCATGCCTTGGTTCAATTGATTGGGCTGTTTTGGTCGTGGATGAGGCACATAGATTAAAAAGTAATCAGTCTAAGGTATATTATTTGATAAACTAAATAGATGTGTTGCAATTTTAATCAATAATATATTGTAGTTTTTCAGATTGTTAGCTGGGTATAATATTGCCTATAAATTATTATTAACTGGTACTCCACTGCAGAATAACCTAGAAGAGCTCTTCCACCTTTTAAATTTCTTAAATAGTAGTAAATTTAATGATCTCGCAGCTTTCCAAAACGAATTCGCTGACATATCTAAAGAGGATCAAGTGAAGAAGTTGCACGAGTTGCTTGGACCGCATATGTTGCGGAGACTTAAAACCGACGTTCTCAAGGTAGGCTGGATTGTGAATGAACGATAAAAATTAACTTATATAAATGCGTAATTATTTCAGAACATGCCTTCCAAATCGGAATTTATAGTCAGGGTAGAACTTTCACCTATGCAAAAGAAATATTACAAATACATTTTAACTCGTAATTTCGAAGCGTTAAATCCGAAAGGTGGCGGCCAATCGGTGTCCTTATTAAATATAATGATGGATCTGAAAAAATGTTGTAATCATCCGTATCTATTTCCAGCAGCCGCTGAAGAAGCACCGTTAGGGCCGCATGGCAACTACGAAACTCAAAGTTTGACAAAAGCGGCTGGAAAACTGGTGCTTTTATCGAAAATGCTGAAGAAGTTGAGAGAACAAGGGCACAGGTATGTATATAGATAATTAGAAGTTTACCTCCGTGTTTTTTTACAGTATTTTAATAACATTTCTGGTGCATTTAGGGTATTAATCTTCTCGCAAATGACAAAAATGTTGGATATTTTGGAGGACTATTTAGAGGGTGAAGGCTATAAATATGAACGTATTGATGGAGCTATCACAGGAACCGGACGACAAGAAGCCATTGATAGATTTAATGCACCTGGCGCTCAACAATTTGTATTTTTGCTTTCCACAAGGTAACACAGCTTTGTAAGAAAAAAAAATTATAAAATAATTACATCAATTTTTTCTGATTTTAGGGCTGGTGGTTTGGGTATTAATTTAGCTACTGCCGATACCGTCATTATTTATGATTCTGACTGGAATCCCCATAATGATATACAAGCTTTTTCAAGAGCTCACCGTATTGGTCAAGCAAACAAAGTAATGATCTATCGTTTTGTTACGCGTAATAGTGTTGAAGAACGAGTTACCCAGGTTAATTTTTCCTTTTAATATTAAATAAAACGTTACTTATGCATTCACTTTAGGTAGCAAAAAGAAAAATGATGTTAACTCATTTGGTAGTACGCCCTGGTATGGGTGGTAAAGGTTCTAACTTCACGAAGCAAGAATTAGACGATATATTACGATTCGGCACCGAAGAACTTTTTAAAGAAGATGAAGGAAAAGAGGACGAAGCTATCCACTACGACGACAAAGCGGTAGAAGAATTACTGGATAGATCGAAGGAGGGCATAGAGCAAAAAGAGAATTGGGCGAACGAATATCTCAGTTCATTCAAGGTGGCGAGCTATGTCACGAAGGAAGGCGACAATGAAGAAGAAAACGATACGGAAATTATAAAACAAGAAGCCGAAAATACCGATCCGGCTTACTGGATAAAGCTCTTACGTCACCATTACGAACAGCAACAGGAAGATTTGGCCAGAACCCTGGGTAAGGGCAAACGTGTTCGTAAACAAGTCAATTATAACGACGGAGGCATGACAACGGATACACGGGATGATACCAACTGGCAAGAAAATCTGTCGGATTACAATTCGGAATTTTCCGCTGGATCGGATGAGGATAAGGAAGACGATGATTTCGATGAAAAGAACGAAAATGATCTTAGCAGAAGAAGTAGAAGGCGAATGGAACGTAAAGATGAAAGAGATAGGCCGCTACCTCCACTTTTGGCTCGAGTCGGTGGTAACATTGAGGTTCTTGGATTCAATGCGAGACAGCGGAAGGCATTCCTGAATGCCATTATGCGATATGGTATGTTGTCTTTAGTTCTTGTTTACGCTACTTGCTGTGCTTATTATTATTGCAAAAAATCATATTAAATGTTATCAATATTTCATAGTATTTAGTAGTTCTTGGTAGCTGGTGTGTAGGTGTTGTACATTCCTTATATGATTTATACAGTCGCGTTTTTCCCAGTACATCAACGATCCCGTTCCGCACGTTCGTCAGACTTAATAATTATACGTCCGCTTTATATAAGATCCGCTTGTTACCAACTTCTACGTTTTGCTCTGACGGAACCGCTGCGTACTCAATAAAAAAACTCTGGCGTACGGAAAAACATAACAATTCCATTTATAAATTATGCATCCGCCCTTGTTCTCTAATGCATAGTTGTAGTAATCTGAACAGTATTGTATAGCGTGTAACAGTGTTTGGGATCTTGGAATAATATAATCATTTAAATAATTTTTTTATCTATTCTTTATTCAGTGTTACGGAACAAACGCTTGTCGCTGTTAGCAGTGATGTGGTAATAGCTATTTCAGCAGATTTCGGAACACATATGTGCGTTCGATTCCCCTTACGACATCCGTGTTCTTATTTTTGTGTGTGTATATTGCAAAGTATGCGTTTAAAAAACTTTTTTTTCTGTAATGAGATTCCGAAACCTACATTTAATGTTGCGTATAAGCATGGTCTATATTTGTTAGAGTTTAAAATGTGATTGGGAATACAATTTTATTTTTGAATGTTTAAGCGTTCGTAGCCTCTATTTAACACTTCTTTAAAGACAAGCAACTATTTGTGGGAAAGTAGAAGCAAGTGCAAGCGAAGATACGACGGAGATAACCCCTAAAGTTACAATTTAAGCCCATTAAAGAGTTTAAACTTAAAAACAAGCCATAAGTATTGTGGTAGAATGGATCCTTAAACAAGTAATTTAAAAAGAAATACATATTGGCTTGTCAATCTTTATAGCAACACGCTCCTAAAATCATTTATTTTAAAAAATTATATTATCAAATACTTTTATAAGTGTGACAATTTTATCTGCAAATAAAATCGTTTGTGAACAGGTTAACACCCACTCTCACCTTTTTCAAAAAGAAAGATTTTAATCCGCCCCCACCTTGGTGTTAATTAAATAATTTTCTTTACTTTTTATCTTTCCCCACACCCTCATTTGTTGCAAAAAAAATCTCGAATCCTTTTCCCCCTCCCCCTTCTGTTGTAAAAACAGGTTAACACTCACTCCCACCTTTTTCAAAAGGAAAGATTTTAATCCGCCCTCACCTTAAATTTTATTTTTCCCCACTCCTTCACTTGTTGCAAAAAAAAATCTGGCATCCCTTTCCCCCTTCCTCTTCTGTTGCAAAATAATAATTTATTCATTTAAACAAACATTTAATGCACTACCCTCCATTAATCAGTCCACTGTTGAGAAACTAATAATAAGCCCGCTTCCCAATGTTGTTAAAAAGATAATTTATTCATAAAAAAACGTCTGCTTCCATTTGGAGTCGAAGAAAGAAATGTTCTTAAACATTTTGATCTTTTAATTAAAAATTATTGGCCTCTGCTCCATCAATCCTCTCTCCTAGAAATATGTTAAAATAAAACATGGCCCAAGTACGTTTGAAATAATGCAGCTAGATAAAAGTGAGATTTTTTTTTTTTGCTTTGAACAAACAATCCAGTTGACTATTCCAGTTAATGTGGGATAATACACACATTCAAGATTGAATGTACTTAGTACTATTTCTATGATGAAGTAAAATATAATGTGCTGGCTTTAAATTTAACGATTAATTCTGCCTCTTAAGAATACGTACTAGTTGTATAATATATATTTCTACTACAGGTATGCCTCCTCAAGATGCATTTAATTCACAATGGTTAGTGAGAGATCTTAGAGGAAAGTCTGAAAAAATCTTCAAAGCTTATGTATCCCTCTTCATGAGACACTTATGCGAACCGGGAGCTGATAACGCAGAGACCTTTGCAGATGGTGTTCCACGAGAGGGTTT
The DNA here is from genome assembly GCA_004143645.1 of Protaetia brevitarsis. Lineage (NCBI taxonomy): Eukaryota > Metazoa > Arthropoda > Insecta > Coleoptera > Scarabaeidae > Protaetia > Protaetia brevitarsis. The sequence goes on along the minus strand of RXPK01004542.1, from coordinate 26,192 downwards.
AAGTCGTCAGCATGTACTTACTAGGATAGGAGTAATGTCGTTGATCAGAAAAAAGGTAGATAAGGCTTACTTATTTAATACAATTTGGAGGAAATCCCTTCAACATTATTTTATACTAGGTTCAAGAATTCGAACATATAAATGGTGAATACAGTATACCCGAAGCTGTGCGAAAAGCTATTTCGGAATCTGCTCGAAATTCTGCCAGCGGCTCTGGTTCTATCCTAACTAATGATATTGAAACGCCAAAAAGCACCACGACAAGCACAAGCGCAACACCAGCGACCAGCGCGGCCGCCAGTCCAGCGCCAATTCAGAATGAAAATGATAAGGACAAAGAGGTGATATTAATTAATAATTACTTTAGAGATTTATTGCTTTATAATTTCGATTTTAGTTGGAAGATAAGAAGGAAGATAAAATGTCGGACGACATTAAAGTTGATGATGAAAACAAAGAGAAGGACATTATGAAAGCGGAAACAGATTCCACAACCAGTGAGGTCAAAAGTGAACCCGTGAGTGAGTCGAAGTCGGAACGGGAAGAGACGAAGAGTGAGGATTTGGAAACGAAAAAGGATGAAACCGAATTTAAGAAAGAGGAAGACAAAGAGATAAAGGAGGACGATAAAAAGGATGTTGTTGAAGTTGTTGACAAGAAAGACGATAAAGCAAAAGTTGAGAAAAAAGATGATGACGACGATGTTGTGGTCATTGCGGCAGATGACAAGGTAAATAATATGTTTTTATGTTAGAGCGCGGATATACTTAAGATCACAACGTTTTTTTTTTATTTTAAAAAATTATTTACAACTAATTACGAGCGCAAAGTTATAATGTAACATACCTACCTACTGTCTTTATTGTCTTCGAAATTATTTATCGCAGAAAATATTTTTCATATCTCGTACTGCTATTTCATACTTCCTGCTGTAGATTGAAATGGTTTTCAATATTCTGCAAGCTTGTAATGCCCTCAAATATTTTAAGTGGTGGGCTTCCAATAATGATGCATAAACTCTGTCATATTTTAAGTTTTATAAGTGGCATGTTTTGAAGTAATAATTCTCTTTGTAGAAGGAGAAAAAGTCCGAAAATTGTGATTCCGAAGATGGTACCAAGAGAAAATTTATGTTCAATATTGCAGATGGTGGTTTTACGGAGTTGCATACCCTTTGGTTAAATGAAGAAAAAGTATATGTGAAACATTATTTTGTTGTCTTGTCTTATACGATAGTTGTAGGCTGCTGTACCTGGTCGAGAGTACGAAATATGGCATAGGAGGCATGATTATTGGTTACTCGCCGGTATAGTAACTCATGGTTATGGCAGATGGCAAGATATTCAAGCAGACACCAGATTTGCCATTATTAACGAGCCATTTAAAATGGATGTTGGTAAGGGGAATTTCCTCGAAATTAAGAACAAATTTCTAGCTAGGAGATTCAAAGTGAGTTTACTAATTTAACACCCTGCCATATGTTATACATTTAATCTGTTTATTTTTTTTAGCTTCTTGAACAAGCTTTAGTCATAGAAGAACAATTGCGAAGAGCTGCATACCTTAACTTAACACAAGATCCGAACCATCCCGCTATGTCACTGAATGCCCGCTTCGCAGAAGTCGAATGTTTGGCTGAATCACATCAACATTTGAGCAAGGAATCGCTTGCCGGGAATAAGCCAGCGAATGCCGTATTGCATAAGGTTCTCAATCAGTTGGAAGAATTACTATCGGACATGAAATCGGACGTGTCGAGATTACCTGCAACACTAGCTCGAATACCGCCAGTTGCACAAAGGCTGCAAATGTCTGAACGCAGCATATTGTCGAGATTAGCAGCGACGTCATCGAATAATACCCAGAGTACAAGTGAGTTCAGCTTCAATATAATAAATAAATACACTTCCCAATACTTTACTACTTTTGTAAGGAATAGTATATGTAATAATTACAATTCTACTCCACTAAGTCACACTAATATGGATATAATTTTTACAGCGCAAGTGATGAGTCAATTTCCTACCGGATTTAACGCTGGAACTTTACCAGGTTATCAGTCATCTGCAGGTGCCAATTTCACGAACTTCAGGCCACAATATTCGGTTCCTGGACAGCCATCTTCTGGATTCCCATCGTAGACAAGAAATTAGCGCAAAATGCACTATACCCAGATAGGTTTCATGTGACACTTTTATGTTACAGAGGTCGTATTAATTATTCGAATGCGATATTTGTGACACAAATGCACATTCATTTTGCTCAGAGCCTAAAATTAATTATTTGGCTGTTGATGTTTCCTAGTGAAATTAATTTTAGTTTTGTTGAATATTTCATTTTGTGTTAGTATGAATGGTAAACGATTTTTTGCATTAGTTTATTTATTACGAGATGTGAATAATAATAATGTTCTGTATTAGAGGTACAGCATTTCGTAGCCTGTAATGTAAAAGGAAGAAATATCATGATTAAGACCGATATATATTTGTTTAAATAAATATCATGGACAAGTATGTGTACTATATACTTTACTTTTTTTTTTTCATTAATTTATTTTTTCATTTTGTGCTGCTACACAAACGAATATTCTTTATTTTAAGGAATTAATTTGTGTACTGTAATAGAATAGATTTCACTTGTTAAGTATGATCTGCCCACACTTCAACGGTGGTGGGTTTTTTTTTTAAATAAATGGTTTGTTTGTAAACATTCCTTAAATAAATACGAATGATAATCTTACATTACTTGTTTTATTTATCATCTATTGCTTGATGACGATAGATACAATTTTAGTAATTTTTTAAAGCAGCAGCTCTTTACTTTAATTAAGTACATCAAAAGACAGACCAACATTTCCGAAATAAATTGAACTTTATAAATATGCATTGTTAATATTTATAAAGTATATCCAGGGAATTTTGCTTCTAAAGGTTTTTGTAAATCTATCAACAAGTACATAGGTCCCGAAATTCCTTCAAATAAAGATAGCGGGCGGTCAGGTGGATATTCTTCATGATCTTTGGTATAATCAACACACCATTCTGCGAATTTAACTGCTCGATAAAGATGTTTCACATCCTGTAACAAAAAAAACAACAAATTTTTAATACTTAATGTAATATATACAGTGAAAGTCTGTTGCGAGTAAGCGGTAACAATTATTGTTAACTCATTTAAGTTAACCCAAGATTGTCAAATTAAGCTACCAATCACCAATTGGACTATTCTTCGAGTACTTTGGCTACACTTTTCAAGATATTCCCACCTACCGGCTAACTTTTGTGTTATATAACATGGTTTGTTAACTCATAACATAACATTTACAATTGACATGTTTCGTATACATATTTGTTGTAAGTGATACCGGCTAAATAGCATGTTAAATTGTTACATGCGAATTTATTTTGTCTGAACCTGACTGCAATGAATATAGTTTCAGAAAGCTTTAGAAAAAGATAAACTCTTTCAGAAGTCCAAAAGATAGACAGAAACATAGGGACGCATTGCATCATATGACATTTTTCATGACATTTACATGTTTACATGTTACGAATCGAATTACACGAATTAACAGGCGCAAAACTTGTTAAGTTTTAGACGATACGAAATTTCATCGGTAACATGACATATGTCATATTTTGTTATATAACGAATGACATTCATGTTATGTTACTTAACCGGTAGGGGGGATTGACGCTCAAGTACTACTTTGGCCACACTTTTCAAGAAATTGACGCTCAAGTACTATTTTGGGCTACCTACGAAAACTTGTTGGCAATTATTTCTCTTTAATTATTTTATGAACATATTTTAGTAATACCAACATATTTTTCCAAAAATACACTGAAGTATAGTCATAGTGCAACGCTGCACAAAGAAGATTTGGTAGTTTATTCATTTTGACTATTATATAAGTTACGCCTGAAGGTGACTAGCAACAGCCGAAACCGGCTGCGAATACAATTAAAAAGAAATTAAAGAAATTAGGAAGTACTATTTATTTATTATAACTTAAGAAATAAATCTCATTAGGAACATGAAAATGCTCCGATGGCTAGAGTTCCAAACTCATTTTAATATACGCGAACCTTAGTTACATCACTCGCAATGTATGCTTGCATTTGTAATGTGAGTCTATAAGTAGACTACTCAAATTTACGGGCAAAATCTTGCGCTTAAAAGTAATTCTTTGCATGTCACTAGTGTCCCTACCCCTACATCACAAAGTGGGTGGGAAGCCTAGATGTCCAACAAGAATAAGGAGTCTTCAATCTTACAAAAAATGTATTATATGTAAAACCATATTAGGACTGACTAGACCTGCAATCTGTTGAAATTATTTCCCTTTTATATGGTTAGATTTAATCTTCTTGTATATCATCGTCACAGCGCTTATATAGTACCAAGGAATGTATAAACAAGAATGAAAAGCTAGAAATTTTTAGCTGCGCGGAATTCCAATTTTTTCAGAGTTCGCTCTAGCCAACAGCAAGGCAATTGTTCTGTTAATGTGCTTTTGTAAACATCAAGAGTGTTGATGTCCATTCTTGTTTATATGTTCCTTAGCAATTAAAATTATTAAGCACAATTACAGAATATCAATGCTAATTCACAACTAGTGCCTACTGCATATGGTCTTTAATGTAATATATGTACTAACATAATAAATGTACTACTACTGTGTGGTTGTACTTACTTTGGTTGTTTGATATAATTCTAAGAAACAATATGCGTTTCCAGCCACACCATGACAGATACTGTAGCCCTTCTTAAGGATACCACGTTCCCATATCACGTCTCCACATTTTAGCGCCAAATCCAAATACTTTTTGTCCTTAAACACCTTATAAGCAGCTGTATACATGTACAGGAAACCTGGCGCGCCGTGGCACCACTGTACATATCTATCTGTCTCACTTCCCAAAGATGATGGAAAGTTGCCACTAGAATATTGCATTGATGTTAGACAATCTATTGTTGGTTTTATTAAAGTAGATAAATCAGAATTAGTAAGATATTGCGGTGCTTGCAGAAGTAAATAAATGATCCCTGACAATCCATGAGCTGCCCCCAAGTAGTAACTATCGTGCCATTGATACATCAGAGGAAATTTAAGCTTTCCTGATTTTGCTTCGTTTTTCCCACAAGTAATTATGCAATCAATAATCTTTTTGATTACATTATCATCTATAGGTGGAGGTGTAATATGTTTATTTAAATACAGCAGTGCATATAAATAACCAACTCTCCCATACAAATATTCATTCGCCATGTCTGATTGGCAATCTAAAATCGGCCCTTGCATAGAGAGTAACCTGGAATTTTATTTTTCACCACTAAGCTTTCATTAATTAAGCACTATTAACTCATCAATGAGCTTCCGACTATCTGCTACATCACCCAACTTATTACTAACAACTGCACCAATTGCAAGGGGCCCAGCATCACCACAGAGAAAGGTATGTCGACGATGTTTCAAATGGTTTAACCTTAATAACTTTTTTACTTCCTATACAAAACATACTGAAATTGTACAGCACATGTGCAAAAAGTAAAAGACCTACCAATAAGTTGCTTTTCTCTTCAGGATCTTTCAATAGTTTTAAAAGAGCAATGCCAGATGTTCCAGTGTATACTGAATAATCATTGGGATCTAAGTAATTAAATTTCTTCAATGTATTATCCCATTTCTCGTAAAGACAAGTTGCAACTTTCGAATTTCTGTCAATCTGAATTATAAAATTATTTTTATGATTAGATATCAAACAAAAAGTAGATTTATACCTGATTTTTGTAAATAACGTTTTTACAATTTTCTTCGGAATAGTCTGGAAATGGGTTGTCGAAGTGTTTTCTTATAATTTTTGGCATTTTGAAATATCTTTTTACTAGATTTAAAAGAATTGTTAAAATATTTTTAAATTATTTGTCAAGAAGTGACATCTGGGTTCAAATCATAATGAATATAGCACTAACACATTCGAAAATTCAGAGTAGCCAACTACCCGTAATGGGGAATTGACAGCTTGCTTCTTAATCTAATCAAAGAGAGAATAAGGCAAGAAGGGCCTCTTTCTGTCTACGCCTATGATATTTTGTCTCCACAAAATGACAGCGATGTTGCATTATTTTAACACCAGATGCTTCAGCTGTCTTCTTTCATTTACGCCGCACATAAAGACCGTGTGTCAAAAGAGGGAAGTATAATCTCGAATCAAAATGATCGCTATTCATTTGCTGCTGTCATTTAATGCGTTAAACGTAGGCAAGTAACATATCGTTTGGAATTTGAATGGTAACAAAGAAACTAGTAGTGCTATTAGTAAATAAAAATATAATAGAAAACAAAGTAGATAACATAGTATTTAATCATTCTGGATTACTCCCAACGACCGTTAAGGTCAACGTCGGAATGACAATAATGACCTTAACAGCAACTTTAAATTTCCCGCCACATTTTTTGTGAATTCAAGGCAACGCTTGAATACAAAATCGTGGGTAATTTTTAACGTTGAAGTTACGAAATTACCAAGAATAATTGCGGGAAATTTAAAGGTGGCTATTGGACACTGGAGTGACGCCTGTGACGCCCTCTTTGTAATTGACAGTTGTCAGAATGTCAAAGTCGTGCACGTGGACTCGTGACAAGTGTTCCTTCTTATCTTATCTATTCGCTGGTTGGTGATACTTCACCTCCATCTTTGGAACTTTGAACTTTAATACCTCATTCAGTTTACATAGAAAAAGCTGAAAATTATTGATTTTCGATAGATCAATTAAGTAAATAAATTTTAATTGTTTGAAGCTTATGTAAAATTGCCACAATTGATAATAATTGTATATTTATACGAAATTTAGTAAAATGTGGTTGAACGGAATTAAAGGTGGTATTATTCTAGTATTTGTCATGGCTTAATGTTTGAATACGAAATGTCAGTGTCTGTCAAAAATGGGGAAAACAAGTTAATAGAAGTTTATTAGACTTGTTTTTTGTTAATTTTGAAATTACAATGAATGAAACACAAGGGCCGATTTTGTATGTGATTGTAGTTGGTTTCCATCACAAAAAGGGCTGTCAAGTAAGTGTTTTCAAACTGCATGGTTACAATACCAATAGTACCTACCTACCTATTTACTTTTTTTTGTAGGTGGAGTATTCTTTCCCACCTCTTGTACCAGATTCACCAAATGAGTGCCCTCCTGGCTGGAAATACTTGCCAACCTTAGCCTTACCTGATGGTTCACATAACTATGATGAAGATACGGTTTTTTTCCATTTACCAAGTTTAACACAACCTAGGAAAACTGTTTATGGTATTTCTTGTTACCGACAAATACCAGTAGAGGTATGCTGCGATGTATATTTGTGGTTGAAATAACCTTCAATATATAATGGTTTTTAGAAACTAAAAAATCGTACTGCAGATATAACAAGAGGAACAGTTCAAAAATCAGTATGTGTTTTAAGTACAATTCCTTTGTTTGGACACATACAAGTAAAAATGTCTCTTATTACTCATGCTTATTTTGATGAAGGTGATTTTAGTAAGGTTTCTTTGTTAGAAGATACGTACCATCATCTAAATTCTGTATTAATACATAATGACATTTCTACACAAACGTATGTAGGTGTGTAATGTAGGGAAATATAAAAAAATGATATCTGATTAGTGAATTATATTTTCTTAGGTTTATCTGTAAGAGATTTTGTGTTGCACTGGAGGCATAAAGCTGTTCTATTATTCAAGTTATTATTGCTTGAAAGGAGAATAGTATTTCATAAGAGTCCTGTCCATCCTTTATGTTCTACAATTTTGAGTTTGCTGTCATTATATCCTGGCATGATAGAAAACGGTCTAGAAAAGGCAGCATGTGTTCGGTAAGTTATTTGTTTTGTTATGGTAAAAATAGTTTATGCAATGTGATACTCAGATTGAGATTCTATACATATTTTGAAGTTCATTCATGTTTTGGGTATGCTTTACTATCTTGTGATATTTGCATAATTCATATTTAATGGTCTTTTTTGTTTTAAATTTAGGTAATATATTAATAAATAAACATGTATACACAGTAATTTAACAGAAATAGTTGCAACTTCAAATATACCTTAGTAATTAGTAGATTATCTCTTTCGGAATCATGCACCAGTAACTATTTTATCATAGGGCGCTATAGCTATTTTGAACTGTAGGAAAGATATAAAATCAGTGAAAATTTTCCTATTTTTAACTTATGATTGAAGTTCTACATGTGCTGAATGGGTATATTGTTATATATTTTGTTTTTTCAGTTTTGATATTTGTAGTTTTTTGTAATGTATGGAAGTGGTAATGTAAATTAATTTTATCTATCTACTCACGGTCAAATCAAGAAACCATAATCAGTTTTTAATGTTTTTATGAAGTTGTTTGCAAATAGCAACCTTGCAGATTAAATTAAAGTCGATTTTTCCTGTACTTGGTGTACTCAAGTTACTCAGTAATTTTGAAGAACAAATTTAATTTTACTTTCAACATATATAGTGTATTATCTTTTGTATTTTAAGATTGTCAAGACCTATGTCACCTATGCCAAACTACTCGGATGATGATATAACCCCAGAATGTAGCCCAAGGCACCTTCCAACTATAAGAAAAGAAAAAGACCTTAAAGAAAGTTTAGATAATAACGTAGTTACTAATAATATTACTTCTGCTGACAAAGATACGCAACAAAATAGCAAAACCAATGCACTTCTTGCTAATGGTAATGATGATAAGGAAAACAAGTCGAATAATGTGGTACCGAAAAACGAGAACAGATTATCCGTTGGGGAAGTACATCCTTCACAACGCAGTGCTGAAATTGGCATCGAAATTACTGAAAGCAACAGCTACGAATTACACGATGAAAACGATACCGCTGTGGATTGCCAAGAGACAAATTCCGAAACTATGCAGGAAATGAATGTTCCTAACACGCTTCTCTATTTAGCACAGCTTAGAAACGACTTGTGTGGATTCCCTTTAAAATTGTTTCACCAGGGGTACTTGTGTCTTCCTTACCTCTCCTTACCATATATGGATTTACTAAGTGATGTTAATGTTAGGGGCTATGTTGTTGGGGCTACAAATGTACTCTTCAAACAAAAGAGGCAACTGTTTGATATTTTGGTTGATATTGATGTGGGTAGGATAGAATGCCAGGATGCAGAGTTAAGGAAGCAATTACATCTAACCACAGAAGATCTACGGTATGTTTAATATTAAAATATAGGGTAACTGCGCCAGTAGTGGACAGCGAACAATAACTTTCAAAACAAACGTCAAAAGGTTGCTTTTTAATTCACGTAATTCAATAGGTCTTGTTATTGACCCGTGTTAGATCTGCGCAGCTAACTTGTATCTTCTACAAATGCGGTGATTGCATTCATTACTGATATCTTTGATAATTTATTTTATATATATATATAAACAAAAAAATTTAGCGTACGAATTTATCTAGCTATAATATGTCAGAAGATAGTACACGACATTTACTTACACTAGGACATATTTCATATGTATGTTAGTGAAATATTACATTTTTTGATAATTTTTAAAGTTGAAATTTTCTCTTCGGTGTACATTGCTGGGACAACTAATATCGCAGTTTATTGTATTTATGCTTTATTAATTAACCTTATCATTACATTGCGGATTTCTCATGACGTTTGTCCGATTAGTGGGAGAAAGAGGAGCACTACATTCGAGTCGAATGTATTGTAACGCACCTTTTCTCACTCGTCAGTGATAGAGGCAGTCAGAAATCCGCACTCCATTTACAATGGTAATAATACACCGTGATCTACTGAATGTGTCCGAGGTTGGTATCAAAAAGGCCTTAGACTGATTAATTTATAGTGCATATTTACTTTCGTAGATTGGCTATATCTCTCCTTGACGTTGGTCGTTGCGCCATCTGTCATTCGTGCCGAGTAATTTGATCCAGATTAAACATAACCATTAAAAAAGATCGATGAGTCAACTGCACAATGGGGCCAACTTTTTTTTATTGCTAATCTGAAACACTTGACTTTGATTACTTTGTTGATTTGATGCACTATAGCCGATGCATGATAAATATCTATACAAGTTCTCTCTAAGTTTGTGAAAATATCTGTGGATGTAGATTTTTAAGTATATCACATGAATCTGTATTAAATTACAATTTCTAATTCTAATGATATTGTAACACTTTCGGGGTTTAATGTATTAACACAGGCGATATATTGAGAAAAAAAATATTTATTTCTACTTAAAGACTAATTAAAATTAACACTTATATTGAATAACTACACACTACCAAAAACTAAATTCACTTTGATATTGCTATTTGTATTCATTACCATTTATTTTCACCTATATATTTCTATTATTATTTATTTTCACCGTCCGTACATAACTCTCGCTTCGGCTTTTTCGATGACACTCATTCGATACCAATACATCTACGATACCGAGTACTCATCCTGGTATCGATTGAGATTTGCGATACTGATTTGAGCACTCAATTAAAAGTATCGATACTTATGAGTACTAATACTTAAATCCATTCGATACTACGTCTATGAAATAGATGAAAAAAATACGTTAATTTATATTACATTTCAACTTATTGTATAATCTTTCGACGGATATCTTAAAATTTTACTTTTAATTTTTGTGCATAGATCTTTGATTGTCAATTTCCTAAGACTTTATGCTCAGATATTGTAAAAACAAATGAAAATAACCGCTAGAAATATTGATTTATGAAATTTAATCTATTGTGCTTATGAGTATTTCTTTATATTCAACCGATTAAGAAGTGTTGAGTGTATGTAACTATTTAAACTATACTACATATACTGTGACTATACCTAGATGACGTACGGATGTCAACGTCGTGCGCCATCTATGAGACACACAAACATACTTTCAAACGGTGCGCGAAATCTGTCCGCATATCGTATGCATGTCGCCTAACAATCTCCACAATATTTTACTTGGTATCGAATTTATTATTACCATACAATAAATATTAGTATCGAATGAAAAAGTATCGATACTTTGCTAGTACTCCCAGGTATTGATTGCGCCCTAAACATACTTCTTTGATCGAAAAACACGTGCAGCGGAAATACATGAACGTATCGATGAATTGATTACATTGTATTGAATAATAATTCGCACACCTTCACGAACAAAGAGCCTATGAACTGGGAGTAAACAAAACAATTTTTTTTGCCCAAAACCTGAACGGTGTTCTTCTTTGGTAATTAATTATAATTCAGCTTTACAAACCTAGAGTCTTTGACTGATCATGCATGATACAAGGCTGGCAAATTGTGTACGTCTTCACCTTATTGCCAATTATAAAGCAAATAAAATACAATAAATATGTGATATTCTAACTATATTTTGAAACTATTTAAGTTTTCTATACCATAAATTACTCACATATTTCTGCTTTGTTATAGTTTTGCTGACTATATTGTAAAACATGTATCAGAAGAAAAACACGATGTTTTTCTGGATGGTGTAGGATGGGAAGGTGGAGATGAGTGGATAAGGACTCAATTTAAGATTTACCTTTTGTGTCTTATGAGAACATCCATGTTACAAGGTAAAGCGTATTCGAGGTTTTTTTTTTTTAAGGAATATCATTGTAACATGTACTAATTTGTACAGATGGATCTCGAGAGTTTGATCATTTCAACTCATCATTCCTATTGGCATGGAAGGACACTTATAATTACAAAATGTGGAGCGGTCAGGATTGTGCAGAGATTTTTGAGGTGAATCCCGGCCATCCGTTTTCTGGCCAACTATCGGTTTCGGACATGAAATTAAGACTTTCACAGTAAGTACATTCCGGCATACAAACCATCTTCCAAGAAGCTGCATTTTCTGACATTTATTTTCAGCACTATGCAAAATACTGAAAGTGGTCGGAAGTTGAATCAGGCGATGGTGTCTACCGGAAGAGCTGTTGCTACTACCAGCAAAGCAGTTGGTAAGTTTTAAATGATTCCCAAAAAGAAGTGACACTATTCTATTGGCATTATAAAAAACGGTGAATGATTCTATAAAGTACTGCAACGGTCATTAGAACTTATGGCCAGGTTCACAAGCGTACGCGAAACTGGCTTTTACAGTTGCATCTTAGATGGCGTCGTATGCATTTAACATACCAAAAATATTTTGAATTTCTAATTGCTCCATTTTATGCTTATTTTTGACTTTGCAGCAACAATAGGAAGCTCAGAATTCTTGCTGTGATTCTGCATTGGTTAAATTGTATATAGGTCATATACAGTGAGGTCGTAAATGGTCACCCCCCTCTCCCCCCTCCCTCTGATAACTTTTGAAGAGTATGAGATAGAGCAATGAAACAAAAACCAAGTGAAATTAGAGATAATTTGTGATTTTTTGCCTATAGAGATATGCACATGGCTTCTGATGTAAAATAGAGGGCGTAGCTATCTTTAAAATTTTAAATAGGAAGTAATTTCATTTAGAAGCTCATTTGGAAGATATTTCTATTACTTTTATGGCAATGTAAACAGTTTTACGATTTTCGAAATTTTTACCAACTTATCCAAGATTAATAATTAGAGTATTTACGTTACTTTTTCGATAGCCCTCGTATTCGCTTTTGGATATAGTGTACAGAAACCTGTAATTACAGTAATCTCTAACATAGATACCCACACACATGACACATACACTGACAGATAAGACACTTTTGCTAAATTTTGCAAAAACGTCATATTGTAAAATATGTCATATTTTACAGCAATCGCTTCCTAAGTCACATAAAACCACAATATTTATACGAGGGCTATAGAAAAAGTAACGTAAGTACTTCAATTATTAATCTTGGATAAGTAAAAATTTCGAAAATCGTAAAACTGTTTGCATTGCCATAAAAGGAATAGAAATATCTTCCAAATGAACTTCTAAATGAACTTCTAAATGAAATTACTTCCTATTTAAAATTTTAAAGATAGCTACGCCCTCTATTTTACATCAGAAGCCATGTGCGTATCTCTATAGGCAAAAAATCACAAATTATCTCTAATTTCACTTGGTTTTTGTTTCATTGCTCTATCTCATACCATTAAAAAGTTTTTAGGGAGGGGGGGGGGCATTTACGACCTCACTGTATATCAGATGCCACTCTTATTAACTATAATTAGAACATCATTTTTATTTAAATATTTTATTGTAAATCCCAATTCTTTCCCGGAACAAAAATATTTTCAGATTTCATCATTATCTTGGATAGATAGCGCTGTCATATATGTTTTGAAAAACGGTATTGCTACCTCATACTTAAGGCATTGATGACATAAGTTGTTCACCTCAGCGATTCTCCTGTATATTATATTAATTTATTACGTTTCTAGGTGGCGCATTTTCTCAAGCAAAGGGCGCCTTCTCGAACTGGTGGAGTAATTTGTTAGTTAGTCCAGATCCTGTTCACAAAAGTGTTGATACATTAAATGAGAATAAAGTCGAAGAGAACACTGATTCAAAGAAAATCATTGAGAGTAATTTAGGTGAAAATGGAAGTAATCAGGATAAAAATAAAAATGTTCCAAATGGTTTTATAGTTAGTGAGGTAGCTGATAAAGAAACTAATACAGCAAGTAATCAAAATCATTGCGTTGAGCGTAAGGCTGGCGAAATACATTTAGTTTAAGGATCATACCTGTTTCTCCACTTTAATTAACTATAGATCTTCTGTTTATTTATACATTATGAAGTAAAGACTACAGTTTTAACACCGATATAAAGAGAATTTGATATGTGCAATATTAAATCTCATTTAGTAATACCTGCAATGATTCTATTTCTTGTATATGTGATTTCATAATTAAATCATCGGAACTCGTTGAGCAAAATGTCATGTTCATGTAGATTTAACTTTAGAACTAATAGAATCAAAGTATGTTGGAAACTGGTGCATATTTAATAACAATAAACTAATGGAGATTTAAATTTCTTCTGTAACAGTCGATGATATCGTAAATGTATTGAGTTTATTTATTTCTGTGATTTCTGTGAATCTAGAGATTATTAATGAAAATAAAAATCTCAAGTTTATGTTAAAACGATATCATTTTGAGGATCATATTACGATTTTTTATTTTTCCCTATTAAGTCGTCTACACTTGCATTTAATTTTCTTTTTGCTAGTAAAACTGTAACATTTGTAATTAAGCAATTTACGATATTCTTTCCAAGCATAAATTGAACAAATAAGATTAAGAAAAACGAACGCAATTTTTATAATTTCGGTTTCTTACTGCCTTTTTCGTCGACATACATTTTTATTTTTAATTCAAATAAACAAATGCAGGATTTTTCGTTTAAAATACCTAATTTAAATTTATGCATTAACAAAACGCAATTTGAAAATTTTAAATATTTCAAATAAAATCAACATTTCATTAATTGTTGTAGTTAATAATTTTCCTTCGTATTTTCATAATCAATTTAGAAGATTTTACAAGTTAAGGTACATAATGTTTATACCGCATGTGAGATACAATCATGGTCATCCGACTATACGCGAATCCTATACGACAAACTACGATATAGCAACAGATTGTTTTTAATAATTTCTTAATTTGGTAGCAGTTGTTGTCGTTTGATCCGTTGGCCTTGCTGTAGTATGATGTTCATGTCCCGTCGAGTAACCATACTTTTATCTCGCGTACGGTTTATGTAACTCTTGTTACATATTTCCTAAGATACTCGTGAAAATTTCAACCAATTATAATACAAATATTATTTATATTATTGTGATAGTTTAATGTAAGTATATATATTATTTCTTAATATTTTGTTATTCTTTTATAATTTTGCTTGATATTGTAATGTGTGTATATTTTATTGTATTTTTTTTTACATTTTTACAACCATTGTTAATAAAACTGGGAGTTTTCAGGCATCTGTAATAGGCTTTATCTTCGAAATTAATAAGTCCAGTTTATTGCAATTTGAAAAAGAATCATTTCACTAGGATTTTGTACTTATGTCTAGTATATAGAAAACCATAAAATAAATTAGTATGCGATAAAATTCCTATTTACCAAGTATTTGCGACATAACTGTGTTTGTTGCGATTTTTAATTCATATGCATATTTCATGAAAATTAATATCATTAATCATTTTTTTTTCATTACAATCATAATTTAAAAATTTAAACTGTAAAAAAAAATCTATATTATAAAATATTTCTAAAATAAAAGTTGAATATAGATTATTCTGAATTTGGTTTATTTAGCTTGTACAGGATGCAAATGTTATGCATATACAGACTGTAAGACAATCTTCTTTCAGGATTTTGTAATGATTGCAAAAGTCAGTGGCGGTTGATGCATACGTCACAGGCGGGGTCAATACAATGATTGGAGTTCGTGTACTATCGTCCGAAATACGAAGACGTTACGAACTTATGCGAAGAAATTAGATCATTGTAATGGCCCTTGTAAAACGTAAGGACCAGCCGCCGCTAACAAAAGTAAATAAAAAACAAATGAGCACTTTTGTCGCATACTACAGCGTACTCGTACGTTTTTATGTTTTCTGTATTTGTTAATAAATTTTTTGTTTGCATTTTGTGTTTTATTTTACGCCTGATCATCATATATTAGATGCAATCCATTTTTCGATTAAAAGATAATTAGAAATTTATTGATTTCTGTAAAAGTGCTTAAAAGAATGACAACAAATCAACAATAAAGCATGCAGGTAAGTAAGAGTACATTAGGGTTGTATGTCAAATTTGTTCTGGATTAATTGAAACAGAAAGTGCAGATGTGCGGTGTTCGTTAGGTATACTGCACTGTATTCGTTAAGCATCGAACAGGACAAAGTAACTTGTTCTGAACAGCTTTTCTTGCTCTAATTCGGGAGCAAGAGTAAGTTATTCCGAACAGAAATGGCGGTATTAGCCCGTACTGTGCTTGACAATTGGGGCAATCAACACGAGACTTCTATCAAAAAACGTGTTTGTTGGTAATGATTCAGAGCAAATACTGCAATACGTAACATACACACCCATTTATAGTCAATATTGCTTGCACATGCGTTATTTTTTAAAACTATTGCTATAAATCTATAGCCATAAGCCATAAGTAATTCTTATAAATACATAGTCCAATGGCCAACTTCTGATAAATGATAATTTCATTATTATTTCAATGGTGACACCCAAACTTACTAATGATAGTTTATTTAACTAAAAAATGAGTTAAGGTGGACGTGGTTGGGCGCTGTTCAATTAGGTTCAACTAGAAATTCAAAACTGAAGACAATATTTTAGATCAATTAACTGTAAATGGAATTTGAAAAATATTTGACCAAGAATTTAATTGATTTACTTTTGTTGCAGATTTTTTTTTGTACAAATGCATTTTGAGATTCTATTCGCATAAACATTGCATATGTACATATGTAGATTAATTTGAAGAAGATAATAGCTTATTGTTAACAAACTATTTTGTTTTATGGAAGTCTAGTTTTCTAAACCTTACAATGGATAAAGTTCTTTGTCTGTTTTAATAGTACCGATAATTATAGATACGTCTGTGAAATCTAATTTACATATTGATCAGCATACCTATACTCATTTAACCTTTTCTGAAAGTAGCATTTTCTTTCCCATTGTCTATTGTTTTACTTTTAATCGAACTAGTAAAAATGTCCCAATTTCATTCTTCGATTGCTCTATTTGCGTTCTTTAATTTTTTAAATTGCCTTTCTTTCTTTCTATTAGTGCCGATAGATGTCTCCACTTATACAGTACATATTATTTAAACGGCAATATTTAGTTAAAAAAATAGCGGTATAACAAGTTCACAAGTAAACGTACACGTTAGATATACTATGTGGTAATGTGGTGTGTATTTATTACGTTGCGAAAATTGTCATGTAGTAAAATATATGTATATTAAAGAAACAGTTTCATAAGTGCGGTTTTATCAGACGAGTTCAAGTTTGAAAAGGACAAGTCTAAAAAGGCCTTATGAAACGATGAGTTCCTTATATGTTATTAATAAATAATCGCCCTTTTTCAACTTCAAGATATTTCAGTAAAAGTCTTTCATAGACTTTGTAACTGTGTATTGTCTAGTGTGTTTATAGATTTATTGTAACATCAAATTAGAAAAAAAAATATGTTGGAAGAACTGATAGATCTTTACCCTAATACCTAAATTTATATTTCCCCTCACAATTTTCAATAATTCAACGTAAAGGCGTTAAAATAACTATTAATGTCGTACAAAATGTTGGGTAATTTTATGTTTCATCGTTGATGTTACTCAGAATCATTGCGGGAAATTTAAATTTGGTTATTAAAGTTGATATTAGATTGAAATAACACATCCGTTATCTACAACCATCAGACATCAGGTTTTCATAATTTTCTGCAGAAAGCAGAAGCTTCTTACTTTGTACTTATCTTCAAAACCTTCTATTAAATGTATTCAATTATTAATAAGCTGTTTATAGTATTATACCTATTTTTGCCATGAAAATCTTTCTTTAAAATTAATAACCGCCACCAGAATTGGACAAAATATTATTTAGATAAACTAATGGATACAAATAATTTAACTATTACCTTTATCCTAAAGTCATAGATAAACAATATCTTTCATTTTTATCCGTTAGCGATAAATAAATCTATCTATATCTATAATTATCCGTGACCAGCCAATTGAAAGAAATTGATATTTGTAAGTTTCATGAAAGTAAAAATAGGTGCTCTCCGACAGTATCGAATCTTTTAATAGCTTATATATTAGGTAAAATCTATTCGATGTAGTTTTACAGCTATGTAATTATGAACAAAATGAAATACCAATACATAATACGCATGACAAGTAACGAAGGCAGAGTGCTTTTGTTTTATGTATTTAATATAGTTGAATTATCGAAACAAAGTGTCTGAACATTTTTCGACTATATAGACAATACTTCTATTTTGGATAAATTGTCTAAACATATTGTAGATAGATATATCTACACTAACCGGAGCATTGTGTAGGCGTTATTAGATTATCCTATAATAACTATATAAAGTTTAGTCTTGTTAAAGATTTTTTTGCATCGAAAAACCGATTTATTTGATAATACCAAATTTTGTTCAAGTTAACTAAATGTTGAGTTAAATATGAGCAAACAAATATTTGGTTAGCAAATTATTTGTTCATTTAAATGAATGAAATAACGAAATATTTTGCTGGATTAACTATAAAGTTTAATGATAAAATTTATTTGAAATTATTTTGTTGTCGGATGATAAATTGGTTATTCGGTACATTAGTTAAATTAACAAATATATCGATAACATCCATATTTGACTCTGTGTGAGTTGTTAATATAGGGAAAAAGAAATCAAAGAAGGTCTAGAACTCTAGATCCTCACAAAATTCTTTAATGCATTTTTAACTGCTTTTAAATTCTGTCGTGTGTTATTAAAGAATTTTGTGAGGATCTAGACCTTGTTTGATTTCTTTTTCCTTATAATTATATATCATCTAATCTAAAAATGTAAATAAATAAACTAAATATCTAGATAATTCAGTAACTATTCGGCCATTTGCTATTGCGACTAGTTTAGTTTTCTCTGTGTAAGGTGTCGCAATTTGACCAAATAAAAGCTCTAAGGCTGCTTGAATAGGCCTATATGTGGGAATAAATATACTCCACAGGTATCTGTAGCCTTAGAAATTTCAGAAAACGTTACAGGCACAAATTTTATACATTTAAAATTTTATAAAATAGAGAATTTTACCTCTTTTACAACAAGTGTTTCAAATATAATTATTTAATTCAGAGTTTAATTTCGTTATTCAAACTTCATAAAGTTTGGCTTTTCCGTCTAAGAATTACAGTTTTAAATCATGGATATTATAATATTAAACTTCTATTTATCTCAAACAATAATGGATTTTCAAGTGTGTTTTATTCACGAACAATAACTGAATGGGAGACAAGTATAATAGTAATTGATTTATATTATATTAATCAGGGTTGTCAGACATTCCTTAAGGCACAGAACTTTATTTTAACTTTCCGTCCTGTAAATTTTCAACTCTAATACGGTGACGCCATCGCTATTTGGGTCATATTTGTTTTTTTTTAAGAATTTGAATAACATTTACATATTTTAATTTAATTTTATAATAACATTTAATTAATATTAAATACATAAGACCCTAGACCCTTAATTTTAATACAGATTTCAAATTAGTAAACCGTCATGCAACTTTCACATATAATCCCGATAAAAATGAAATTTTTCTGTTGATTTTGCTGAACTGTCCCGTATCTCAAAAAAATTAAAGGCGCCATCTATAATATTAATATAAACCATTTATTACAATATAAATTATTTTCTATAAAGATGATAAATTCTAAGAGAAAGAAGTAGTGTATCTACTTTGATATTTCAAATAAAATCCTAGAAGTACATTAATTTGACACTAGATT
Source organism: Protaetia brevitarsis (assembly GCA_004143645.1). Classification (NCBI taxonomy): domain Eukaryota; kingdom Metazoa; phylum Arthropoda; class Insecta; order Coleoptera; family Scarabaeidae; genus Protaetia; species Protaetia brevitarsis. The sequence goes on along the minus strand of RXPK01004542.1, from coordinate 6,674 downwards.
GTCTTTAATAAGAACATGTACAGGACTGGCAGAAAGTTTTAATTTGAGTATAGGATAGTGGCAGAGCGATTCCTAACCATTCGGTATAATTCCGTTCTTGAACATGTCGTATGAGAAAGACACAAGTAATGTAGAAATGTTGTTTTTACAAAAGTGCGTCAGTATTTGGTATATGCTAATGATGTCACAATCATTGATCAAAGTACAAATAAAATTAAAAAATTAATGAGACGAGGACAAAGAACAAAGAGGAATTATTATAGCTAAAGGAAGAGAAGAAAGTATTGAGGAAACGAGAAAATTTAACACAGTGGAAATGGAAAAAGTAGATCAGTTTAAGTACCTAGGCTCTTTAACTCACGAAAGTGGCGAAAGTAAGAAATAATGCGCAAAAAGGCAATCAAAAGTACAGCTTATTAAAATACTCAAGGCAAAAATACCTATATCACAATTTTAGAATATATAAAACGGCCATCATCAGTTATATTAGCAAGTGAGATAGGAATCCGTAGTATGTAGTATGGAAATAAAGCTGAAGATTGGGAGACGAAGAGGCTGACATAACTTTTTGAAAAGAAAAAAGTGGATTGAATTTGGCGAAGAAGAACAAACCAAAATTAGATTAGGTTAGATTAGGGTCGGAGTAGCGTGTTTCACCGCGACCTTTTCAGATCTATTGTGATCGCCTTTTTCCTAGACACTCTCCAAGTTTGCCCTCCTAGTTAGTCTCTGGACTGATATGTATCCAGTTATTAATGGATTTTTTTAATTTGTGATTTGGCAATTTCAAAAGAAGCTTTACCTCCAACGAATGTCCTTGACGAACCTAGTCTGGCCAGCTCGTCCGCTGCCTCATTTTCTCTAACGCCCGAGTGGCTAGGATGAAGCCAGGCCAGGCTAGCTCCATTTTTGGTGCCCACTTCAATTAGAGCGCTTACGCAATCTCAAATCAGCTTAGAGTCCACACTTATGGAATTAATCACTTTATGTGTAGACTGACTGTCAGGGAAGATGGCGAAACCTTTTACCTGGCTCGCCCCGTCTTTCTATTTCTCTGACACGATGGTGAATTGCAGCAACTTCAACCTGCAACACCTTTGTGTCTTTGCTGAAGCTTACCGAAAGGGCTACCGAAGTCCGTTTTAGAGCCGTCTGTACACTAGTTTGAGTCCGCTCTTACTGGAGTTCCTGTCTCCCAGTCTCTCTCGTCTGGTATTGTAATATGGTATTTGCTATCTAGGTAAAATTTTTGAACATGACATCCCAAGAGGGGTGTCTTCTTAAGGTCATCTAATAATTTTTATCGGTGCTTGACTATGCATAAGTCTATGTGCTCTAGATCTGGCAATGACCTACTCGATTCAGCCACCACCCCGCCCAAGCGCTGGTGTTTCGCATAACAGAAGACGAACCTCTAAGCTCAAAAGAAAGAACGACCACTCGAACTAACAAGCAAAAGTTAAATCCAGCAGTAAAAAAGAAGTCTTCGCCTGTGTAAAAGTCTTCGCCGGTAAGAAAGTCTTCATCGGGTGTGTCGCAATCGGAAATTGTTTTGGGTGTCACTGCGGAAAAGATGGTAGGTGGTCCTTGTCACGTAAGTATATAAGGGTGGCTGGTTTAGAATTATTTCCATTGCGGCGGTGAGGATCGACATCATTGCACCCGTGGCACACAGACACGCCAGTCTTTGTACCCCACTTAGTGTTTTGGCCGCCCCCAGATGCCGCACCTTTGGCCGCCATACTATTGCTCCGTACGTTATGGGTTTAATTACCCTTGTGTATATCCACAGAGGCTAAGGCCCCAATTCTTTTCACACAGCCTCCTGCACCTACCTAGGGCGATAGTGGCTCTGTTGGTTGTATTCTGGATAAATGGCTTCCAGGTAAGTCTTATTAGATCAAACCATACCCCAAGATGTTTCGCCTCTTTGCCATATGGAATCTCTTCACTTCCTATCCCTAGTGGTTGTAGGCCTCTAGCGTTCTTTTCCTTGCAAACGTGATAACTTGTGTTTTCTGAGCATCGACTGATAGTCACTTTTGTTTACAACAAACCAAGAAATATTTAATTGGTATAAGGACACATAAATAACTATTGTCATGAAAACCCTGAAAATAAGGTGATGGGACGCATTTTTCTAATGTAGGCGGCTCATAAAAATTTAGGATAATGGGAGTAAAGAAGAAATATGATAAAATGACATTATGAATAGAAAGCAATCTTTAAGAGCGTGGGGATAAGCAATGAGAAAGAACTTGTCGGAGTTTTTTCTCAGGCGGAGTGGAAGAAAAAAAATTGTTTTGGGCATTATATTGCCCAAAACAAAATTGCTTTTTCAATCAATAATATTACATCGTGATAATAAACAGCGCCACAGTTTTTGCCACTAATGAATTGCTGTGGTTTCAAATGTGGAATTATTACATTCAATCATGACATACAGGGTGTGTATAAATTGGCGGAAGAATTATGTATGTATAGCGATGTTCTTTGTATATATTTTAATCAAAACTTTTAATATTCCATAGTTGTGCTTTGTCCCCTGTATTGTCCAATATAATCCAATATTTTCCGAATATTTTATTTTTTTCGACAATTTATGAGTTTAGTTGTTCACACGCAAATATATTGAATTTATTATTTGTTATTTTCATTTTCATTACGACAGGCACAAAGGATAGGGCTTTATCCATAACAAAAATTAATATCTGCTATCTTTCCTTTATGTGAATTCACACACAAATGGCTTCACAGGTAGATAGCAATAGGTTTTGTGATTACACATAAGGTCGTAAATGTTTACGGCGCATCCTGTACATTTTTGCTGTTTACAATTACGTATTTTTAATCTTTAATTTTCTACATTTTACGAAAAAATATATGCACATATTTAGCAGGAATTTGCTAATGACATTTTCAATACTTGTGGGATTTTTTGTCAATAATATCATTGAAGGTCGCTCAAGCAGCGATATCATGATTATTCTATCCCATCGCTCATGCCATCAACACTAAAGAATCATACGCCAACAAATGGCCAGTTTGCTAAAATACATTCAATATGACATCACAAACTGGAAAATATGTTCGATCTCAAAGTCGTTGGCATGTTGTGTGGAATGCAGGGTGGATATACAAAATATTGCTGCTTTCTTTGCCTCTGGGATAGTCGTGCTCGTGAACATCATTATAGAAGAAAGACTGGCCAGAAAGGAGAACGTCACAGTGGGCAAAGAAATATTAAATACGTGCCTCTTGTCAAAAAGAAAATATATCCTTCCAGCGTTGCACATTAAACTTGCCTCATTAAAAATTTTGTGAAGGCCTTAGACAAGGAAGGCCAAGTATTTCCTATTCAAAAACCCTTTTCCTCCCGCAGTTTCTTTAGCAAAAATCAAGGAAGGCGTCTTCGATGGTCCACACGTAAAGAAATTGGTAAAAGCACAGATTTTCCAATATATTTAACAACCGTGAAAACGAGGCCTGGAATTCATTTCAGCGGGTTTTACCAATTTCTTGGGAACAATAAAAGCCCTAACTACGAGAAATTATTACCGATTTGCTGAAGAACTACAACAGAATGGTACGGAATGCCATTATATAATTTCATTCGGTTGTTTCTATGTATTGTTACCATTTTATTTATTTCTTACAGGTGTAAATATGTCTCTAAAAAATCCATTTCTTGCATTCGCATTGAATTTCTTTCCGGACAATCTTGGTGACGTAAGTGACGAACACGGCGAGAGATTTCACCAACAAATTGAGACCATTGAGCGGCGCTATCAAGGATTTTGGATGAAGCAATGTTGGGAGACTATGATGGTTTCTCACTAAGAAACGGATCCAAAAGCAACCGAAGACAAAGCAAGAGCACATATTTCTACACACAAAATGTCAGAATGTATTGCAAGCGTTTACACCCAATAAATTGTCGAAAAAAATAAAATATCGGAAAATATTGGATTGGATTTATTCACTCATTGTAACTTTGTCATTTTCGGTCGATTTTCTTCTGGTTGGTCTTAGTTCTTACGTAGAAGTATCATCTTTACGTACAGGAACAGAAACCAGACGTTTTTTTAACGATTTGTACTTTTCTGTCGGCACAGAATCACTGTAAAATATGATTTTTTTGAAAATGTGCCCTATTTTCATCGATATATTTTGAACCGCTTTACCCATCAAAGATCCGATTATACATATTTGTTTGTCATCTTAATACCTTGCATTTGGGTACCAAGAACGAACCAATCGGACATTTCTAACTCGAGATATGATTTGTCAAGTGAAAAAAGGTCGAAAAAATGAAAAAAATACAATATCTCAAAAACTGTTCCATAAAAAAAATTTTAACCTTGATTTTCGAATCCAGCGGAAGAAAATACATAAGGAAATCTATCTCTCATCAAATGTACATGAAAAAAATTTCATTTTGTAAACTAGTGTAATTGGGGCTGCACAGAAAATCATCATATATGAAGTTTGTATTCTTAATTTTATTTTACAATGGCAAAACAATAATGCTTTTGAAATTAATACAGGAATTATGATTATTAAAGGATTACATCTATTAAAATTAGAGTTTATGTTATTGTCTTAAATGTTGAAATTGAAAGCCGTTACTTTCAATACATATGGTTGCAGATTTCGCCGTATAGTTTCAATCACTCACTCACACAGTGTTTCTGAGGTAATTTCCAACACTGTTGCGTCTACTCGTTTCCTCCCTTCTAATATTAAGAGCATGGTGAACGGTTTTGGTAGCGAGCTAGTGATGTGATTACTCGAATGAAAAATAACCAATTATTTCGTTTTTGAAATACTCTAAATAATTCGGTTATGGAAATAACCGAATGAAAAATCACGACTATAATGAGCCAATTGACATGAATCGGTTATTCATTACATATACATCGTAGATAACAAACAAAATGGAAAATTGAACTCAAGAAATAAAAGTAACCCGTATGTTTTACGTTGTTTTGTTTGATGTGATAATTCCATATTTAAATTTTGATTTTTCCGTATTTGTTTTGTCTTCTACGTCATTTCTCTGTTCTCGGCTTTGCGGATTTTTTAAATTAAATTAATATTACAACCTATAGAAGCATTAAAACTTATTCTAATAAATATGACTAGAAATATAAATTTTCTTTAAAATTTCAATATTTAACTTCATGATTTAATTACATTTCCATGAAGTAGAAAAATAAAATTTTAATATTTCCGAAGAAGTTGCTGTTAACAGCAACGAAACGTTAATTAATGTGTAATGTATAATAAGTTGGAATATTAATTTCATTTTAAAAATTCGCAAAAGCAAGAATTCAGGCATAACAGTCTACATTTATATGCAAAATTATCGGTATGATTCTACATCAAATACACCATATTCTGTTCTAATTGTGTTTATATATATTATATATAATATAAATCAAAGTGTTTAATAAACTACATGCAGAAACATAAACATATATTTCAATTTAACGATGTATTGAATATACGTCGTAATATACGGGCTATAAACATAAACATCTAAGTGAAAAATCATCTGAATGATCATTCGGTTTTTATGATTATTCGAATGATGATTATCCGGTTTTTGAAATAAATCGGTTTTTCCCAACACTACAGGGTGTATCAAATAAAAAAGTAAATTTTGCTTGGGTGTTAACTACACGACATATAAAGCACAAACCCGCCGAAACTGGATTTCATCATTAAAAAATAAAAAAAAGTAATATTTAGAGCCAAAAATTCTTTAGTCTGGGCCTGATGCAAGGAAACATCATGTTAAGCACCCGCTGAACGTATTGTGTGTAAATACATTGCACTCATTTAGTATTATTTTTAATGGTATGCCGTAAGTTCATTTAACGTCATTCTGAATAAATAAAGGTCAATCGGCCAGTGTGCCCTTGTAAAAATAGCAAAACTGAGGCATTTTAAATTTCTTCTTTTTATAAAATAAACATTCCTTCTTTGTTAAGAGCATTCTACGTAAGTCTACAAAGTATTATTTTTAATATCCTGATAAGACGCTCGAGTTTCAACGGATATGCGACTTCAGTAGTTACAAAAAACCGTAAATATTTTTCTTTTGCTTTGTCGAATCGAGAGTTAGTTGTTAATAAACGGTACACATGAATCTGAGTTATTTCTTTTGGATTTATTTAATCAAATAACGCAAAATAAATTGAGTCCAATTACACGGAAATAAATGTAGATACAGAAAATTTGCAAACACCCCTTTTTACTATGATGATGTCTCGCGAAAATGAATCTATACATTCCCGCGCTTTTGCCGATGCATCAAGCTTCGATTTTCTTTATATGAAATCATGATGGTCCTGAAAAGGTTCGTTTTTTCGAGACGAGAAGAATTTACATAAAATGTTCGAAGTGGCTTGCACTCCAAGCGGCGATCAACACAAAACTAGCAGCGGTAATGGCTGAATGATAGTGGTATGTGGGGGTATACTCGGGACAGCATTTAGGTTGGGCACAGGTGCGGCTCTAGCTCACGGCATTTACAAAATATTTTTTTTTTCCCGTTAATGCTTACAGATAAACCCCCTGTGCATTAAGACTTTTTGATCGTATATGATTACAGCTGCTACATATTATTATATTTACCTCTATATCTGATACATCCTGTATACAGCTAT